>PVKE010019036.1:0-28893 GCA_004027555.1 Craseonycteris thonglongyai | reverse complement strand
GAGCCTAACGCTTCTACGAGTCACGTGAGAGCCTCTCCTCCGCCACCCACACAAGACTCTTCGCCTCTCTCAGAAAGCAATGTTGATTCATGTTTATTACTGTATAAGGTTTTGTAATTAACCTTATTAATTAGCACTGACACGTTTAAGTAAATACGTATACTGTTGTCATTTTTGCCTTAAATGAGTAAAGTATGAATACTGTTTACATATTTAAAACATTCTTGTACCCGCATACACGAACATTCCTAGGGGCAAATCCTACTTCGCGGTTTCTCAGCTTTCGCGGAAGGTTCTGGTCCCCATTAACCGCGAAAAACGAGGGATCACTATATAGCATCCACACTAGTCAATGGGAAATATATAAGGAAATGAACATGGCTATATGAATAGATACAGTTACACGGACTGTCAAGTTAAAGACAAAGTTATCCTAGCTTGAAATAAAAAACAATTACATTCTATTTATAAGAGGTACAATTAATAGGAACACATAATGTTTGAAAGTAAGAGAAGAAAATTGGTTAATAATTTAAATATTAACCAGATATTTTTATCTTTGAGCCATAGAGTCTACATATTCATAAATGGGTTGTTTCACTAGATAAATAGTTCTAGTCTAAGTAAAATAAAAATCAGTAGAATTGCAAAGAACATTAACAAATCAATAATGTAAAGAACAAGCTTGATATAATGGACTTACAAGGAATAGTTGGAGAACGTATATTCTTTCAAGCATATGGAATGTTTATAAAAATTGACCATATACTTTGGCCATTGTGTGAGTCACAAAATTCAAATAGTTGCTTCATAAAGATATTTTTTATCACAAGGTAACAAAGTGATTGATTGATATAAAATACATAACTGAGCACCCACATACATTTAAATTATTTTAATTATACTTCTAAATAACCTATAAGCCAAAGACTAAACTAGGGAATTAAAAATAGAAATCTATATGATCCAGTAGCACTTGCATTAATTAAAATACATACAATAAACTATAAGAATAATGAACTCATAAAAGGAATTTTATATTTAAGTAAAAATAACTTATACTATGAAGTAGTATGCAATAAAAGCCTAATGAAGAACCATCCTAAATAATTGGTAGCGTTAGGGGAAAATTTGTAGTTTAGCTTAGGGCTCACGAAAAAAAATTCATTTTCTTTTCTAAAAATGTGTCATTTTTTTTTTTATGATAAACATGGCACAACCAAATATCAGAAGGGCAAGATAATTATGAGTATATCATAATTAAGTACTGCATATGACAACCTAAACTTGTCAAAAACAAGATGGTTATATTCCAAATAACAAATTTGGAAGCATATGTAACAATTGTGATAGGAAGGCAATAAGAAATTTGGGCAAAGGGCATGAAAAGATTATTCACAAAGCAAGGAATAGAAATTGCAAATATATGTGTGAAAAGATGTATATCATCAAATGTAATCAGAGGGGATAAAAAAGGAAGCAACAATAAAGAAACATTTTTCATGTCAGATTGGCATGAATGAAAAAGATTGAAAAACTCATATATAGGAGTATACATACACAGGAGATCGGATTTTTCTCTGTTGTTCATATTGTCATTCACCTTGGCTTATAGTTATTTTGTTTTTTGTTTTTGTTTTTGCCATGCACAAAAATTTGATGTTTTGAGTCATATTTATTAATCTTGCCATTTTTATGGTATTTGGTTATATTACTTTCATATACTGTTAATAGTTTGACAAGATATTCTATACTCTGTGATACAGTAATTCTACTTCTAGAAATTTGTCCCAAGACAAACAATTATATATATATATTTTTTTTTGTTTCAAGACTTCTTTGTAGCTTTGTCAGTATTATTCAAGACTGTTCTTTGTAGCTTTGTCAGTATTAGTGAAAAACTGGGTAAATTTCAGAATGGAGGACTTGTTAAAGAGACTGTGTTGTATGTATAGACTTACAGATACACACACACAACATTTGAAAGATTATATAGTATAATACCAACTATTCAAATTTTATATAGATTTATATTTACATAGAAATATATGCATGACATGATTAAGTGGAAAAAGCAGGATATATCTCTCATGTATAAACTTGTATACCTATGAGTTGTAAGCAGTAACTTGTTTATAATTGCACAGAGAGTAGTCATATCCCATGACTAGTGTGGTCTGAGGCACCTGGGCTGTAAAATAAAAAGCACTACAGTGGAATTCTGGGGGAACTGAGTTTTAGTCACTCTTTGGCTGTTTTCAGCGGATCTCTTTACAAATCAGGGCCTCTCTAAATGCCTCATCTCTAAAAATGGGGGAAAGGAGGTGGGCTTCCGGCTTCAGTGGCAATGACAAATGCACGATATTGGTTGTAACATCCCTCTTCTGCAGCCAGGGCGGATATTAGTCATCAGTCTTAATGTTTTTCACTGGGCTCGGCCATGCCTTACAGTTCTTTTGAACACGCTATTTTAGGTCACCATTTCTAAGCAGGTTGTATTTTACACTTGAAATTTCTTTGCCATCTTTGGATAACATGATTTTAGAAGCTCTTTGAGCTAAAAAATTTTCTGATCGGGTAACAAAGTTATTTTGACAAGAAATAAGAGAGAATATCTTTCAGAAAAAAAAATGTTTACTTTTCTAGTTAGCCACATATTAAAAAGCAGTAAAAAGTTGAAATAACTTTTGATAATACAGTACAGGGTATGGTAGAAGTAACACCCTTTTTTTATGAGCTGGTAATCTATACCAAATCTATTATTACAAAATTCTGTAACATAACAATATCACATTCAAGCACACTGTAGGACTTAAAAGAGGTGTTAACTTCTGCTGGACCCTTTATATTTTTTTAAATAAGACATTTCAAGATAACATTGATATAAAATAATTATTAATGAGATATTTCACTTTTTTGTTTTTCATAAAAAATCTTTGAAATCGAATTTGTATTTATAGCAATCCCATTTTAGATGACAAATTTCCATTGGAGATATTTGACCTGTATTTAAATTTATAATTTAAAAAGTAGCATCTTATACTGACATTCTTAAGATTTCTGGGGATGCCATGATAGCTCAACAGATTGAGCACTTGCCTTATAACTGAGACGTCCAGAAATCGAATCCTTGCCCTGACCCGTGCAAACTCATATGCTGAACTGTGGATAACTGGTAACCTCCTGGATGGTGGTGATGCTTCGTGCCTCCCATGTGGGATGTTCCCAGTTTGATTCCTGCTCCACACAGCCCCACATCCACCTGTGTGGGATGAAATCATGTCACAACTAATGATGTACAACTATAGAGACTGCTCTCAGCCCTCCCCCTTCTCTCTTTCTCTCCTCTCAAACAATAAAATAATTGTAATTTTTTTTTCTAATAATTGAATTAAATTTTTTAAATTTCATTTAAAACAAATTAAATTAAAAATGAAGGTTGTCACATTAGCCACATTTCAAGTATCCAGTAGCCGTATATGGCTGGTGGTTACCATATTGGACAGTGACACTTTAGAGAGAATACAAAGAAACATTCAATTAGATTGTACCCTTCAAGGAGATTTTCTAGTTAGGAAAGCAAGATATTAAAAATAAATATATCAAGAGTAGAATCCAAAACAGTATATAATTCAGTGCCAAAAATTGGACAGATTGTTAGTTGGGTAGGAAGTTCCAGATAAACCTTCAGCTTGAAACACTGTTCACCTCTTTTGAAGTCTCAGTGCTAGCAGTGATGTGTTGAGTTTGTGAGAATGGAATATCTTACTTTAGAAAGTGTGTGTGTTCTCCCTGCAGGCATGGGACCCGCTGTGCTGGAGAGGTGGCAGCCGCAGCAAACAACTCTCACTGCACAGTCGGAATTGCTTTCAACGCCAAGATTGGAGGTATGGGAAACAAAGTTGCATGGATACAGAAATGAGCCAAGGGCTCTTGGGCTAACTGGTTTTCAGAACCCTTTTGAACTAAATACAGGTGTATATTTTCATAGTAGTGTTGAACTATTGCTGAAAGCAAAATGACTATGTTAACACATATTATCAAATACAGTTAAAGACTTGAGAAGCATACACAGATATTTCTTTAAATAGACATGTAAAAATGTCCAAAACTGAAAATGGGGTCGTTGACATACTGTACTAAACTATATAATTGGTGCCTGGGTTGGAAAGAACTAATAATAAAACCAGATGTAACATCTCTATGGAAAGAAGTATTTTGAAATTCTATTAAAGCAGAAAATCTTTTTTTTTTTTTCCCTTTTGCTTAGGTTTTACAAAATTTTCCTTTGAACTGCAATTAAAATGACAAAAATCTCCTTTTGTAGTTACACAATGTAATGACTCTTATCATAAATATTTCCAAATTTTATACAAACACACATATACACACACACACAGGCACAAATTCAAATGTACATAATCTTACTATCATTACAAGGAACTAAACAGCTGTTTTAAGTGTAGGCATTAATAAAAGAAAACTCTTACTTTCCTATTTGTAGTCATCTTTATTACTATAGCCTGTTGCTATAGCCACATGCAAATAGGAAGAGATATTTTAAGAGACGGTATAGATCCTAGTGACTTTGGAGGGATCTATTAACAGGTGTTGCATGAGGAATGAAGTTCCTAGAACTAGGATGACATCCTTATTTCCAATACAATATTTGTTTCCACATGGTAAATAGAGTTGTATCAAAAAAAATAAAAATGACAGTCCTTACTGGGATAAATGTAGAGATCTTGTAACATGAAATATTTGGGATCTATAATAACAATGCTAAAAAAAGGTTTTCTGAGACTCCTCTGAATGTCAGTCCTCAGGAAATTTGACCTTGTAAACCTCATAGATAAGCTGCTGGCCAACCTAGCTGATCAGGACTTCAGTAAAAAAATAAATGTATGACAACAACTCACAAAGGTTCTGTCATCTAAAAACCAAGAACATTCGAAATTATAAATTTAATCCTTTAGACCCAAAATGAAGGCTTGTAGTTAAATTTTTTAAAAAGCAACCTTTCATTTTTAAACTTGAGAAAACAAAATTCTTATTTGTCAGTATTTGATCAAAAATTAATATTACCTTCTAGCTAGGATTCTATCAAACACTTGTGTGTGTGTATGTCACATGAAATACACAATGTAAAAACCAGATTCAGGTGTTGTGTAGATAACTCCTGTATATTGGCATTTAGACATACTGGTTAGTCCAGTGTTTATTTCAGGACTCCCAGTACAGGTAACATAGTTTCATTTTATGTCTTTAAAGAGAAAGTAAGATTATGAAGTAGTTCATCTTTCTTTGGTAAAAACCATGCAGATGAAATTTGAATATTCATGTCAAATGGAAATAAATCAGTGGCTGCTTAGGAGTGGGTATATTCAGAGTACCATGCTGGATATCCCATAAAAACTGCTGGCAAACTTTCTAAATACAGTTTTCTGTTTTGTAACGTTTTTTAATTTTTTTAATTTTATTTGGTATCCCGGGATGGCTCAGCAGGTTGAGCTCTCATCCTGCAGCCCCAGGGTCCAAGAATCTAGTTCCAGCCCCAGTCCCTGGAGACCCATATAATGAATTGGTGTGTGCCCCCAGTTAAGTTCTCACCAGGGTGAGACCCCCGCCTGGTTCCTGCCCTGCGCAGCCCCACTCCCAGCTGTGGAATGAAACTATGTAGAAAAAAAAAATGACATGCAACTATGGAGACTACTCTGGGCCCTCCCTCTGTCTCTCTCTGTGTCAAAAACAATAAAAATGTATCTTAAAAAAAAATTTTATTTAACGAAATTCTTTGGAATACCTGGTGTTTGTTTTTTCAATTGCAGTTGACATTCAGTATTATTTTATATTAGTTTCAGGTATACAGCATGGTGGTTAGACATTCGTATTATTTACAAAGTTATCCCTCCCATAAATCTAGTACCCACCTGGCACCATACATAGCTATTACAATATTATTGACTATATTCCCAACCTTTTTACGGTACTTTATATTATCTGTTTACATACATCTGTTAAAATTCAAAAGTCTGGAGGAAAAGGCAGTGAAGAGATAGAACAATCAAATGCATTGTCTTTAGGGATGCTTTGGGGAAATTTAATGTTGATTGGGTATTAATTTTCATTAGTTTTTATAAAAATATCAAAGGATATATTATAGTATCATATCTGTCATCTAATTAAAAATGGTTCAGACCAGTATTTATATTTTTAGATAAAGCAAATGTGGCAAAATGTTAACAGTTGTTTAATACTGGCTATATTAGTATTTATTGTCATGTTATTTTTCTGTGTTTATAAGTTTTATAATTAAAAGTTAAGCACTTTTTAAAGCACAAAGAAGGTATAGTATATTACAAAATAGTTTTATTTTCTGCCAAAAGTCTTACCTCAAACCACATCGTACCTAAAGCTATCTGATAAAGCATTTTATAATTTAATCCCCATTTATTGGTAATCAATAAAAACTTGAGGTCCTAGTAGATAACAAATTTTCCTAAAGAATAAATTTGTCTTAGTGATGGTATTTAATTTAAGCTGAAGGAATTATGTTTACTTAACTATTTTTTGTTTTACATTTCCATAAAAGAAAAAAAAAAAGTACTGCCTGGCATTTAACATATAATTTATTTTTGAGTATCTGTGTCTATTTTTGCAAATTAAGTTGAATAATAAATTCCTATCTGTCTGGTGGGAATATACTTAAATGAAGATTAATGATTAAATCACTAAAACCCTTTGAGAATTATTTGATGTGTTGCATGACCTGAGAGCATTCTTATTCATTATTTGACTTATAAATAACTTGGCAAAGAAGTAACGTATTAAGTTCACATCAGTCTTACAAATTAGAAGATAACATTAAATATGGAGGAAATTAGACCAACCTAACTTGGCAGCTTTCCAAGTTTTGTAAGACTGCTAAGGTCAGAATATTTTATACCAATTATGAACACAAGTGATCTAATGAAGAGAAATTTAGGGGAGATGGATTGCTTGAGGCTCTCTGCCAACTACTCACTTAAGACAGGGATAGAGAAAAGGGAGAGGTTGTAGAAAATTAGAAAAAGAGAACAATAGATAAAAAAAGTTTTTAAACCAGTTTTGCTTTTACATGCAGTGTAACTTTCTCCCCAAGAAAGCTTCAGAAAAGTCTGCATTGTCTTATTCTGGGAAATATGTGCTCACTTAAATGTTGATTAAAAGTTTATTCCTTTCCTCCAAAATGCTATTCCTGCAGTCAGTTTTGAGTTGTTTGAGTGTTTTATAAGTAAAGCCTATAGTGAACCTACTTCCTTTCTGTCTCAAAGGAGTTCGAATGCTGGATGGAGACGTCACAGACATGGTCGAAGCAAAATCGGTTAGCTTCAACCCTCAGCATGTGCATATCTACAGTGCAAGCTGGGGCCCGGATGATGACGGCAAGACCGTGGATGGGCCAGCTCCGCTCACTCGACAAGCCTTTGAAAACGGCGTTAGGATGGTAGGTTTCAAAAGCACCTCAGCTCATACTGTGTCGATAGGTAATGGTTCTCATGCAGCCATCTATGGCAGTGGTCTCCAACCTTTTTGGTTCCGTGGAAGATAATTTTTACGTAGGGGTGGGGGGAGAGGGGAGGGATGGGCGATGCGCGGGAGCGAAGTTTTGCGATGATTCGATCACATTATGTTGTACACTTTATTTCTATTATGATTGTACTATATAATGAAATTATTATATAGTTCAGTAGGGGTCATACTCCTATGAGATTCTAACGCTGCTGCTGATCTGATAGAAGGCGGGGCTCAGGTGGTAATGCGAGCAATGGGGAGCGGCTGTAATCGCAGATGAAGCTTCACTAGCTTGCCTGCCCCTCACCTCCTGCTGTGTGGCCCAGTTCCTAACAGGCCACGGCCTAGAACTGGTCCATGACCTAGAACTGGTCCATGGCCCAGGGGTTGGGAACCCCTGATCTATGGAACTTTGGGTTACAGTCCTCCAACCTGGAGGACTAGATGGAACTCACAGGCTGAGCCAGAGACTGGTTAATTCAAAGGAATAGTGAACCTTTGGGATTGGGTCTTGTATTTGTTCTGCAAATGAAGTAAATGATAGTTTCCCCCAACAAAAACAGGTATATTTGGATGCTTAAATTTGTCAGAGGAAATATATTTGTTTATTTAGAGAAATGTATTCTCAGGACTGTGAGGTTCAGAAGAAGTGGAGATACTGAAACTCTCCAGTTGGCAGTGCCTTTCTGGACACCTTTGTAGTTCCTTCCCTAGTTCCACCTCTGTCCTAGGACAGTATTATTTTTATACTGACTCCCAAATTCTCTAACCAGGCAGTTAACTCTGATTTCACCAGTTTTCTTGATTTCACTAAAAAGTTCATGACTACTCCCCCCCAAAAAAACTGACCATATTATCTAATCTGTTTCAAATTACAAATCCTGACTGATTTTAATTAAATAAAGAGTATTTTAATTCAAATAAAATAAGTATAATGTAGGGGATGCTAGGATGGCTCAGGGGGTTAAGCGCTTGCTTTGTAGCCCTGAGAACTGAGGATCAAATTCTGGCCCCAGTCCGTGCAGACCCATACGCTGAACTGAGGTGTGTCCCCCAGTTCAGTTCTCACTGGGGCAAGTTTCCCATGTGGGAGACCCCTGGTTGGCCCCCAGCTCATGGGAGCATGCCTACCATGCAGGAGGCCCCTGACCTGTGTCCCCCCGCCTACCTGTGTGGAATAAAACTGTGTCAAAAACTGATGACATGTAACTATGGAGATTGCTCTGGGCCCTCCCCCTTCTCTCTGTCTCTCAAAAAACCAATAAAATAAATCTTAAAAAAAGTAAGGATGATGTTCCGGTAGCTTATAATTATGAAAGGAGAGCTCCATCAGAAGCAACTCCTTTCTCTTCCTTCTTTTTTTTTGTTAAGGTTTATTTAATTGTTTTTTGAGAGAGACAAACAGACAGACACAGACAGACAGAGAAGGGGGAGGACCCAGAGCAGTTTCCATAGTTGTACATCATTAGTTGTGACATGGTTTCATTCCCCGCAGGTGGATGTGGGGCCGCGTGGAGCGGGAACTGTACCAGAGGCCTCCTGCATGGGAGGTGAGAACCTAGGCCACTGAGCCATCCCAGCAGTTACCAGTGGCCCCACAGTTCAGCATATGGATTTGCTCAGGCCAGGACCAGGCCTCTGGCCGAACCTTTATATTGTGAGGAAAGTGCTCGACTGCTGAGCTATCCTGGCATCTCAAAGCATAGATTTTAATCATGATTTGGGCCTAACTTCCCTCCCCTTTATCGTCTCTTTTACTTTTTTGTAATATAAGAGTATTCTACTCCACTCTTACTGTCCTGTGCATCAGCATATACTGCTTCCCCTGTGAGTCTTTGGTCCACTCCCATGTCCAGTGCTGTACAGTCAAATCCTGTTTTACCATCAAGCCTCAACAAAAATGTCACCTCTTCCCAGAATTCTCTCGCTACTTAGACTAGAATTAAGTATGAACAATTCCTACCCTGTACCACCTCTACTTTATATTCTCATCTGGTGTTACATGCAGTCTTTATCATGTTGTGCTTTATATCAGATTGGTTTTGTGTGTATCTTCCTCACTGAATTGTAAGTTCCTAGAAAGCAGAGCTTGTGCTTCTCCCATTTTTATGGGCATTGCAAAACCTGTAGAGTATATTGGACTCTACTGAATACTCAATAAATATTTGTTCAATTTAATTAAATTGACCAAGAAATGTGCTAACCCACAGGGTTGTTATATGTTAGCCAGATTATGGAGTGGAATACATGCAGTTGATTAATGTAACATTGCCACTGGAGTATCAATAGTAATGACTCTTCCACCTTGGGGGATTAGTGTTGGGGTTTTGACCAGATGACTGAGCTAAGCTGCCTCCTGGATACTCTGATATAGACTCGGGAGAAAGCTTATGCACTTATTATGTATGTACTTCTTAACTAAAAGATAGTTCAAGTTTGGTTAAGACATATTAATATGTTCTTGCTCTCTCAATTTTCAGCTACATTAGAGTCCTTTTGAACTATAGGATAATGTTTTAAATCATTGCCTAGTGTTTTCCTTTTAAGGTGTCTGAACACCAAATGAATGTACTCTAAGTAATCTGGTGATTTCATTACCGAAGTTCTGGATTGCCGATTATTATTTTGTCTCTCTATGCCATCAACAGAATGATCCTAGAAGCTAAATAAATGGTCATTCAAACTTTGTTCATATTTGATTATCAAATTGTATGTGTGTGGCACTTAATATAATAAAGAGCAATGTGGAATTTCTCATGAATAAAATACTTATATTAATAATACCCATCATCTCATGAGTATACTTATACAGAGAGTATGCCCATATGCAATACCTGTCATTGAATCAGATGATATGGACCAGTGGTTTTCAATTTCTTTTTTAGCTAGGGAATATTTCATTCAATGGAAATCTTAACTGGAAGTTTCATGTATAAAGCAAATAATAAAAGGGGTATTTTGGTTGAAAAAAAAAAGGGTATGATTAGAAACAAGTTCATCTGAGAAGCCTATTCAAACTTACAGGAAGATTTTATTTAGAAATAAATAATTTTGAGAAAATTTACTCCAAACACACTAATTACAAAGGTAACCTTTGCTTATTATAAGTCATACTATAAAAATTAAATTAAAATTAGATTACCCACCCAGCTAGATAACCATTGTTAAGAATATGGACCACCAACTTTCCATGCTCCTAGGGGCATTCATGTGCCAAATGGGGATGATATACCTCCACAACTTGCTGTTGTCACCTAAAGTGTATCACGGGCATCTTTGCAGGGAAATTTATAAGAATAGAACTTACTTACTGTAATGTTTCAAAATTTGGGGTGTATAGAGATACCATAATTTATTCAGTATTTCATTTGAGGATCTTTCAAGGGTTTAATCTTGAGGGAAAAAGGGAACTTAGTTTTTAAACAAGCCATTTACTTTTAGTGTCAAGGTAGTAACAGCAACAACAAAACTCTTAAAAACAAAAATTATTCTTTAGCTCCTAGCCTTGCACATCCAATTATGGAAAAACAGCAGAGACCCATTTAAATGTGATAAGACAGATTCGTATTTTTATGTGTTTAATACATAAGCTTCAGACCATGTCAGATTGAGTCCAGAATCTGTCATTTACTGCTTCCTGGCCTTATCTATATCAAATTACCTCTATGACTGCATTTTCTCAACTAAAGTAGGGTGATAATATTCTTACAGGGGATATTATGAGTGTTAAGTGGGGTGATAATGCATATAGTGCATTTGACACAATACCTGGAACATAATAGGTATGTGTGTGTGTACAAGTGGGGACACCTCATAAAAACAGATTATCTTCTAGAGCAGGGGTCTCTAAACTTTTCAGCCCGCGGGCCGCATTAACTATCAAACAGCAGTTTGGGGGCCAACTACACACTCAAGGTCCAAATAAAAAAGAATCAAAACATAGATGTTGTTTTTAATTAGTTATTTAATATTATTTTATTCAGATAAAAAGGTCTGCATGGGCCGGATGCGGCCCGCGGGCCATAGTTTGGAGACCCCTGTTCTAGAGGGTGGGTCCCTGATGGTACAGGTTTCCACTGCTAGGTGAGTGTTCTAAGAACTCATCTGCATCAGTGTACCAGCTGGTAGAATTGTGGGAGGCTGCATTTGGCTTCAATGAACTTTTTTTGGAGACTCTTTCAACATGCTTGCCCATTTCATGATGGGGTAATTTATAGGAACAACATGCAGCCTAACAAGGCACCTGCCCACACCATGCTGAGTGTTGGGCAGTTTTTGACCACAAATGACATGGCCCCCATACCCTATGTTCCCTGTTCACCTGAACAGAGCCTGAGCAACTTCCCCCCTCCTCTCCGGATGAAAAATGTCCGCAAAGGGAAATGCTTTGCCAATGTGAAAGAGGTGAAACAAAAAATGGGAGAAACACTAAAAGGCATCAAAATCAATGAGTTCAAAAATTGTTATGAGCAGTGGAAAAGGTGTCTTGATAGGAGTATTGCATTAAACAGGGAGTACTTTGAAGGTGACATAAGTTTAAATATGTAAGAATAAATACACAATTTTTTATAAATAAATTCTGGAGTTATTTGGGTCCTCCCTCATATACATATTTAATTTTCCCTCACAGAAAAGATCATGCTTTTCCAAAAAACATTATATTTCTCCTCAGTCCCCTATCCTTCTTTCTACCATTTTCACTCTGTAGAGTTCTAGATGATTCAACTGAGTTACCTGTAACGGTACATTAAAAATAATATGGTAAAAGTCTGCATTAGACATTCTGAGTTCCGTAATGCTTTTACTTTATTCTCTCTATATCTATACTCATCTTCAATCACTTGCCCTTAAAAGTATATCTTCAATTTCATTGAGATAACCTCTTGATATCCAAATTCATTTCAGTTATTCATGTTTGTAGTCTTGAATTTCATTTATATTTTTCCAAAGGATGTTTCTCTAAATATCTGTGAGTATATAATTTAATATTTTTAAAGCAGTATATTAGTCTTTTCCAAGAAAAAGAAACCTTCACTCCTCTGTTACCAGGCATCAAATGAGATGGTAATTTTTATATTCTTTGAGATTATTCTAATATGTGTTCTTTATATAATATACCTGATCAAAAAGAGAGAGAATAACTGGATAAATACTTTATATAAAGTTAGCTTATAGAGCATGAAAAAGAGATAAGAGATTTATTGGCTAAGTGATTTAAAGAATGAAGAAGGGAAAGCTGGGATGGCTTAGTGGGTTAAGCACTCACTTTGCAGTGCCAGGGACCAAGGATCAAGTCCAGGCCCTGGCCTGTGTGGACCCATGTGCTGAACTGGGGCGTTTCCCCAGTTCAGTTCTCTCTCTGTCTCTGTATCTCTCTCTCTCTCTCTCTCTGTCTCTCTCTCTGTCAAAAATAAACAAAAACAAAAAACAACAATAACAAAAAAAGAAATCTAAAGAATGAAGGAATAAATGACTAATAAAATAATTTCTTTAGGTAGCTAGGGGAAAATCCATGTGACAGTTTAAATTAGAATTTATTTATTCTTTCTATCAAATTTAGTGAACTCCTACTTCCTATACACTGTAGATAAAGGAGTAAAGTTTTATATACGTATATAAAAGTCTCTACATTTTAGCAATAACACAGAAAAACATAAACACTCCAGACTTTTAGAGCTAAGGATAAATGTTATGAATGAAATACAACTAGTGACTGGGGGAGGACAGACTGCTTTAGTTAGGAGAATGAGCAGAGAGCCTTCTTTGAAGAGGTGATACCTGAATGGCGACATAAATGATAAAAGGCCTATCATGTGAAGAGATGTGGAAAGAATGTTCTCTACAGATGGAGCAGCAAGAGTAAAACACCACGAATGGAGAATGGCATGCATGTACTCAAGGCACAGAATGCTAATTTGGGCTTTGGGAGCAGTATGGATGGAAAGTGGGCAGTAGGAGATGGGTTGGAGAGTAGACATGGGCCAGCTCAGGAGGGTTTCTAAACCATGGATGGTGTTTGCAGTTTATTCTGTTACAGAAAACCACTGGAGGTTTTCCGCAGAGTAGTGGCTTAATGGGCTGCATACACAGTTTTAAAAGATCACTGCTGTGGTGAGAATGGACTGTATGGGGGGTGAAGGATGGGGAGGCAAAAGTGGAAGATTGAAAATGGTCCAGCAAAGAGCTGATAATGAACTAGACTAGGGTGGCGGGAATGTCAAGACAACTGGAGAGATTGGTGATAAGAGAGAGAAGCATAAGTATCAAAAAGGATTTTCACAAAGGAAATAAATAAATTTTGCTCAGGGAGTCCAGGTATTGATTGCACCCGCTCCTTCTGCTTGCTAATCAAAAAACATAGCAAATATTGGATTTCAAAATGCTCTCTATTTGTTTCCTGTAAGATAAGCATTTGGCTCAGTAGCATATAACACAGTTTTCAAAGATTTTAACAAAATCAGAATTGATTGAATTTATAGCCCCTTTAGAATTAATGTATTAAAACTGCATTAGAGAAAATATGTTGAACAAACCATGTCACAATTGACAAGCTGCTCTTTCTCCCAAAGATTGCATTTAACTTTATGTTGAGGAGCTATAAAACTAAAATTAAAATTATGGGTATATAATCTGGGCTGCATACAAATCCTAAAAATATGAATGATGATGATGCAACAACAACATTTAACATTTGCCAGTCTATTATACTACAGTCACTTTGCTTAAGCCCTAAAATAGCTAACTTTTAATCTTCATAATAACTCACAAGATAGATACTGGTTTTCCCAGTTTTAAAGAAAATAGGTATTTAGCATAGCTAAAGAAGTCCAAACATGGGCCTCAAGGAAATCTAACAAATTATTTTACATGCTGTTATTTCTATGTTATTTGTCACATCTGACCTTTTTCCTTCATCTGTGACCACATACTCTAGCCTTTCTCCTATTACTATGGTGAATTCATTGCTCATGTTCTTCTTTTGTCCACCTTCTCCATTTTTTCACTGGATGCCATCCTTTTTTAATCTTTTCAAAGATAGGGCTCAATCAGATCTCTTTCTTTATCGTCAAAATTTTTCTCAACTACTATTGCCATCCATGTAAATTCATACTGTTAAAATCCTGTCCCAGCAGACAGTGAGGAGAATTCCTTTCTTGTTTCCTTATATCATTCCAATTATGGCCTTATTTCTCTTTTTTCCTATAGAGCAAAATTCCTTGTAACTGCTGTTAATATTTGCCCTCTACAAGCTCTCTTTTTCCATTATCTCTTCATGCCCCATTACATCAGAACTCTGACCCACCACTCCACTGAAGCTGTTCTTGTCAAGGTCATAGTGACCTCCTTATGTGAATCCCATTGTACTTGTTTGACCTCTCATATTTTTTACTAACAAGAAGGCCTGCCTGGTTCTTCCCATCCACTATATAACACACACATCCTCCCAACCCTTCAAAACTCCTTCTTGCCAATTATTGTCTCTCCCTTTATTTATTGTATTTACTTATCTTGTTGATTATCTCTTCCAGAAAGGCTCAGAATCTGTTTTGTTCTCTGTGTATTCCAAGTGCCTAAAACAATATCTGTTTAGTGAGTGAGTGAGTGGACAAATGTATGAATGAGTGTGTGAATAACTTCCATGCCAGTTTGCTACATAAACTGAATAAACTTACTAAAGATCATATTTACATTGTTTCTAAATAATAGTTTGAAAATGAGAACATACATGGTATTCTCTGGTGATCAATGTACCCAGACTGTGGATTCAGATTCTCCAGTGTGTTCTAGTACTTTCTTACCTTGTTTAAGTGAATCAGCCTCTCTGAGGATCAGTTTGTTCCTCTATAAAATGGAGCTAAATACTAGTAATTACTTTTTAGGACTGTTGTGAGGATTATATGATTAATTCCTATAAAATACAAAGCAGAGTTCCTAGAACATAGTAAAATCTCTATAACTATGTTACCAATCTTAGTCATTACTACCACTGCAAAGGCGATGGTAATAAAAGTCAAATATTGCCTAATACAAAATACTATAAAAAAAATTTGATTGTTTGAAATCTCTGGATTTAATCAATTCCTTATTGCTGAGTGATCCTTAGGGAAGGCAAGTATGTAATCTTGAGATTATTAATAAGGAATGGCCAAATTAAATGGGATAAAATGTCCACGAGGGTATTTCTAAAGTTTATTCCATAACATGCTAATTAAGGGGAGGGGGCAGAGTGATTTTGCTGTAAACTATGCTTGAGAAACACCACTTATAATTGGACATGCTCCCTTTGAAAATTTAAGTGCGTATTAAAGGCTCTGAGAACTGCAGTAAAGAAATGTGTTTAACTTTATTTAATCAATGCTCTAAACTTTAACCATATAGAAACCAGAAGCTTTTGTTTTCATGACTTTTTTTGAATTACTATTAAATTTAATTTTGTTTTAAATTCTTTGGAGCTACTTCTGAAAGTGCAGTTAAACTCATTAGACTTTTAGAGTCAGAATATTAGAACTGGGAATAATTTTAGTGATTGAGTCATTTTTACCAACCTTCCTTTATGTATATATTTACTTGTGGATTTTACTACCATTCACCCATTCTTTCTTCCTAGAACTTGTGATTTCTTCTTTCGCTCATCCTAGTCATGCATCAAGTCTTTCCTTACTACATCCAGCAAGAGGGCATCTACCCTCTTGTCTTCACAGTTATTATACATCTCTCATATAAACTTTGGCAATGGCATACTTCCAAACTTTCTATCCTCCCACCTTGAGCTTTAACTTTCAAATTAGTATGGTACTATAGCCAAAGAGTATTTCTTAAATAAAAATCTTATAATTTGTCTTTTCTTTAAAACTCATTACCGCTCCTTGTGACCAACAGGAACATTCTAAACTTCTTTGGAGGTAACATACTCTGAGATCTCTCACAGTTTTGCCAAGGGTCTCAAAATCAAAATCTCACATGTCATCTTAGGAAAAGACAATTTAAAATTGCTCTCATTCAAACTGACACAATTCCACTTACCATGGTGATCCCTTGGCCTTGTTCCTTGGTATGATTGGCAAATACTTCCCTCACAGAAAACTCTTGGCTTCGTCTACCCAAGCAGTTCTAAATAGCAAAATGATTTTATAAAATGAGTGAATCAATTAACAGTGTTTCAGAAACAGGTGACTCAGGTTCTGGTGTTAGAGTAAGAAGCTAATTGCCTTAATTTTTTTCTTTGACAGAATCTTTATTCTTTCATTTATCTGTGAATACATTCAGGAGACATTCACTGGGTGGCTATAATGTTCCAGACACTTTGCTAGGTGACAGTGAAAGATGAATAACACTCAGCACTTGTCTTTGGGGAGCTCACCACATGATGAAAAAATGTTCTAAATAAAGTGCGAGCAAACTCCCAAAGTTTCTTCCATGAGTAGAATTTGATAAACAACAAGAAGGACAGACTAAACAGCACACAATAACAAAACTTTGTGCAGTCTAGTTGCCTTGCAGTCATCTTTTTTGCCCCATTTAGGCTACTAAACTTTAATAATACTTGGTGCATTTGATATTCACCAACAGGCACATAATGCATTGACAGCATTTCACAAATTCGTGACAAGTATGTTTAATAATATCCTTTAGATTACAGGGGTCTCCAAACTATGGTCCGTGGGCCAGATGCGGCCCGCGAGGCCTTCTCATCCGGCCCGTGGAGACCTTTTTATCTGAATAAAATAATATTAAATAAATAATTAAAAACAACATCTATGTTTTGATTCTTTTTTATTTGGACCTTGAGTGTGTAGTCGGCCCCCAAACTGCTGTGTGATAGTTAATGCAGCCCGCGGGCTGAAAAGTTTGGAGACCCCTGCTTTAGAAGATGAGCAAAGACTTAGAATCAAATCTTTTTCTTTTCTCATAATCAGAAAACCCTATATTAAGGTTACCAGTACTTCCCTTATAATTTTACTCAAGAACTATTTCTTAAGTACCCACTCATAACAAGCACTGGTTTGGCATTTATCTTAATCTTTTACCTGGAGAAATCATGTACCTCGTTGAGATAACAGAGTACTTCTTATGGAATTTGCTTTGCCATTTTATCTAAAAGTAAACTTTCAATTTTAGGTCATTTTTCTTTGAGCTTTTTAGGCTTTAGGATTAAAGCATTCAAATAATTTCCATATAGCACCAATGTCAGGGATGTGAACAAAAGTAGATGAAATCAGAGTCATTGGCCCCTCATGTCATTGTCAGATCTGTGTCCTTTATTCTATCTTCCGTCTGCTCTTCTATTTAGGAGTCCAGGTGGATATAGCAGTTGATGAACATCTATTGACACATGCCTGGCTGTTGGATCTCTTATGAAATCTCTAACTAGTATATCCCCTTTTCATCAATTTCCTTTTGATTTACCAGATTTTACAACTAATTGGATATCTGGAGTATTTCCTGAAAGCACAGGTTGCTGTACAATCACACATTGTCTCTTATATACACACATGTGCCTATGCATGCACGCGCACACACATGCACGCACACACTTCTCCATCCTTAAATTAAAGGCATATGTTTATCAGGAGGGGAGAGAAGGAGTATAACAAACTTGTATAATAAAAGCAGTAATAATAATCATAATAAAATTAACCAATTCCACTTGGGAAGGATATGTTTTTATCTGATATATACCAAGCTGTAGCAGAATTGGTACCAGTTTGCATTTTAATAAATGACAGATTGCTGTTAAATTAGTAGGCAAATGTTGTAAAACTTTGGAATGATATATGGATAGGCAAAGATAAACAAGGGAGCTTATTTAATATTGATTTCACTTAATGAAAATTGACTTTAACTGAGGTTTGTTTTAAAATTCCTCCCTTAAGATCTAACTACATGCTAGTGGAACTCTGTCTTTACAGTTTTAACAAAGCTAGGAAATGACTTGCCAAGGTGACCCAATATAAAATTAACAACTTGGAAACAGAAACAAAGAAATGTACAACTTTCATAAATACATATGCAGTTTCAAACTATTTAATCTTTATTGTTTTTTGTTTGTTTGTTTGTTTGTTTGTTTGACAGACAGATAGAGAGAAGAGGGAGGGCCCAGAGCAGTCTCCATACTTGACAGCATTAGTTTCCATATAGTTTCACTCCACAGGTTGGAGCAGGGGTACACAAGGCAGGAACTGGGCCGGAGTTTTCCGCATAGACCCTGGCAAGAACTGAACTGGGGGCACACCCCAGTTCAGCATATGGGTCTGCATGGGCCTGGGCCGGGATTCAATCCTCGGGCTCCGGGGCTGCAAAGCTAGTGCTTAACCCGCCGAGGCAGCCCAGCTTCCCCACATTATTTCATCTTTACAAAGTTGTCTGATATCCAAGTATCAGATTTAGATTACTGTGTTATTATCATTAACTCTAAAAATAGCTTACACTAACTTTTGCAAATCCATTATAAATCCCCATGTTCTACTCATGGTTTAACTAGATATCAGTAGCAGTCCTCTTTTCTTTTAGTTTGTTTTGTTCTCTTTATAGTGACTACTGGGCCAGCTGGGGAGTAAGTGAAATCCTTATCACAGGAGTCATTCTAGTAGAGTCTGAACATCCCTGTGTTAGGGAAGATACAAAATTATACAGGAATTGGATTAGGTCAAGATAAGATCCATACCAATCCTGAGTTTCTGTGATCCTAAACATAGATTTGACAAAGTGGATGGGGAACACTGGCAGATCAATTTTCTACATCGAAACATGAAAGTCACCAGAAAAGAAAGGCCACTGTGTCATAAACAAAGACAAATTAAACTGAGTGGATAATATCAAATGATTTAAAAGTATATATGGCTTATAGAGCAGTATTATTTTTTTTCTTTTCCACTTAACTTGGGCCTATAGTCCTAATCTTTAAGATGAAAACAATCTAACAATATTTAGGGTTGTAAACATGATTTTTTAATTCTAGTGGCCACTTGAGTTAGGCATAGGGTGATCCTCATTGGACCAAAATTAGTTTATAGATTTGGAAACTAACTCTTGGCAAAGTAAGGAACCTGGCCATTAGAAAGCATGACTTTTGTTCCAGTTTGTTTCTGTCTTCTTCCAAATCTATGCTGTTCACCACCATGCTCTGTGTGACATCAGCTCCTGTCAAGTACATCATATGGACCTGTCTGTGCACACAGCTGTTAGTCAGTGGTAACTGTGATCATGGGCATGAAAGTGAATACTGCTGCAGAGAGCTCTCTGTTCTCTGAACTCCTGGGGGATTTATCATCCAGGCAACTGACTTTGTATATTCCGAACTTTGCTGTAATGTCTCTTTCTCTTCATCCCTCAATGCAGCCTGTAGTGATGTAGAAAGTACTGGTTTTCAGGTTGCAGAGACCCGAGTTGAAATCTCAGTTTGGTTTCTCTCGAATGTTTTGACCTGGGACAAGAGGCTTAAGTTATCAGAGCTTCTGGTTCCCCGAGAAAAGGCTGTGATAATACTTCATGGAGCTGTCACGAAGACTGACTAAAACCTCACATGCAAAGTGCTCAGTCCAACTGCTGGTTTCAGAGGAATGGCCTCATTTGATGCACCTTTAAGGACCCCAGAATATCAGCCACAGAGTCTTATAAGCAATGTAAGCTTCATATCAATTGTAATTTTTTCAAAAGTATGATTTTCGTTAAGTTGGGATTGTGTTTATGGGAAGAAAATATAGAGGGCTGGTTTTCTCTTCCTTATGAGCTACTCCACAGAGGGTCAAGTTCACGCTTCGTGGAGCAGAGGCCAGTGACAGCCAAGCTCCATGGTGGGCTTTAGAAAGGGACAGCTTGCTTCCCTTATCAAAATTGAGCTGGCAGTTGGGACCAGTCCACAGTGAGGCATTCTGTCACCAAGAGCTAACTTAGAGAAGAGCATCAACTTTTCATTATTGCTGGAGTAGTCCTCTATTTTCCTTTCCAAGTGCCTTTTCAAACATTTACAATAAATTTCTTTAATATACCTTTTGATAATAAATGTTTTTGTTCTCCCTAAGAGGAGCTTTTCTAATTCTACTTCTTCACTATAAATTTACAGGCGATGGTATCTTTCTGGGCAGTTCCACAGTAAGTCATCGATGTTGATACTGGAAATGCCCTTCTCCATTTTATAAACCTGGCTCACCTGAAAGTCTGAGATGATTTTGCCTTTGCTCTGAGATGACCCAAGATGCAGACACTTTGGGCAGATTTTTTCTACCCTAAATGGGAAATGCTTGCATCATCACTGTACTCAGAACAGCTGTGTTGGCGCTGCGAATTATTTGATTGTGATTCTTTCAAAGAGCATATGAGATTCACGTGTACTTTTTAGCTGCTTGGAACAAGGAATCAAGACACCTAATCTGCATGCTCTTCCGCCCAGCCAGTGTTAGTCATTGGACACCGCCATTGGAGAACAGCTCAGACAGGCTCAAAGCAGGGAGGGCTGAGCTAGGAACCTGAAGTAAATGCCTGGAGTCTTGCTGAGGATTCAGTGAGTCAAGTGAGGGGAAACAAGGTCTGAGAGAAAAATTGACAACATGAATTGCACATAGATTAAGGTGATCAGACGTCCCGCTTTTGGCGGGACAGTCCCGATTTTTAACAATTTGTCCCGTGTCCCGCGGCGTTTTAAAAAAGTCCTGATTTTTGGAAAGAATGCGCGACAAGCTAGGGAACGGTGGGAGATAGACCAAATTTTTAATCAAGAACCCCCTTCCCCCACCCACCCCCAGTCAATGGTGTCTCGCTTTACCAATGTTAAAATCTGGTCACCTTAACATAAATAGAACACTAAAAGCAATTATTTGGGGATTGTTGATGTAGCAAATGAAATCGGGCAGGTAGAATAGGCTGGGGGTGGGGGAACTTTCCCCTTTCTAATCCACTATTGTTCATTAAGCAGGATTTGCTAACCACGTTGTTAAGGGTTTTCAGAAACAGCCAGTGTCAGTACTGCTCAGTGGGGAGGAGCGTTGGACCCATCTGGCCCTAGCCCTGCCACTGATTGGCACTGCTAACTTTCTTTTTGTTAGTGTCCTTATGTAAAAATTTAGTTTCACTGCATGAACCTCTTATGTGTCCAGATTCAAATACTCTCTGTAGCTCTTTATTAGGCTCCAAATATTTATGTGAAGTTTCTAAATGCATAGCATATCTAAAGGTTAATAGAAAAATGATTTGCTTGAAAGCATATTTATTTCCATTAGTAAACACACCTGGTTTTTATTTCCTACTAGATGTTTACTACAGTTTCTTCCGGAAAGACTGGTTTTCTTCTTTCAGCTATACTTTAAAATCAACAAATACAAAGAAATCTACACCATTGTAATTCTGCTGTGATAAACCAGGGGTCACACTGTTGTGCACTTTGATGATAAAGCGTAAGAAGCTGTATTATGTTTGCAAGCCCTCAGTGTCACCCCTTCTGAGGAGACAAGAATCATGTCTTTACATTAGTGTTTGGCCACATTTCTCATAATACCCTTTTAAGAAACCAAGCTAAAGTTACCTTGAATTCAGTGCATCATGCTGCTTATTCATGTACTAGAATATGAATGATGCCATAAAAAGAGCCTAAATGGAGATTATAACATAGAATTTGAAATTCTGTCATTTTACCACAAATGCTTTCAGCTATTGTCACCAGATGATCCCATAATTATTATCAGGCTCTCAATTCTTGCATTTGGTATACAGTGGAAGCATATAAAATGGATTTTCATTTGTACATGGTGAAATTAATATGATTGTTAATAAATGCACATAGTATTTTCAGTGTATTAAAAAGTCAGTGGAACATAAAAAATTGCTTAATATACATGGCTTAGAAACCTGTTGTGTACACAGCCAATCAGAATACAGAAAACATGATGTGGGGCAGAAAACATGGGTTTGGTTGAAATGAGGAGGAAGGTGAGGAAGTGAAGTCATGTCACATGAGAAAAGGAAGAATTAAAAAGATGAGAAGTAGATTATTCTCACAAAAGACCTTCTTTGCTTTTCACTTTTGGTACTTTAGGAAAGATAAATGTGTTTGCATTTTTAATTGTTTTCTCTCATCAGCCATCTTCTGACAGGCTAAGTAGCAGGATGAGAATCGTGAAGACACTCCCATAGAGTCTTTTTTGTAAGTCAGTCTGTGGATGTTCACACAGTCCTTTCTTCCAAATCTAGTCGTGCGCTGCTGTTTGGACAGCCCTGGCAGTGGGCAACTAAGGCAGGTGCAGAGAGATTGCAAACTGCCAGCAAGGGAGCCCATGGAAGGCTGAACATGAGCAGGTGTTGGTGGAGGGCTCTCTCTTGTGTGCTGGTCTTATGTGTTGGCTACGTGTTGAAATCATCTTTGGAAAGTTGCTGCTTGCCATTGTTAAGTATTTTCAGTCCTGGAATTTTTGCTTGGAAATAAGTGGAATTACCAAGCTATTTGCTACACTCAAATCACCACATAAACCATAATTAATGACAGTTGGGTTTTTAAATCCATAAAATAGTTCCTCTGAAATTTTGAGAGCCCAATAATGAAATATTCTGAGGGCAAAAGTGGAATCAAGTGAGACCTGTATACTCTTTTCATCAGACATGCCAACTTATGGAGCCAATCATAAATGTATGAGTCAGCATGCTTGTGGTGAGGGTACTGTGACCTGACAGATGTATACATTGGCATGGATTGTTCTGACGAAAGCCGCACTTAACCTCCAGGTTCCTAACCCTCAGAAGCCATGTCTCCTTTCACTTCTTTAAAAACATCTTATAGCTGTCTCATTCAATTCCCTGGGGTTTTGGTGGGGAGTGGCCCACTTTATTTTATGGGTCCATTTCTGTCTCATATAATTTTCCTACCCCCAGCCCCATCTTGCCCCAATGAACTGACTGAAGAAACAAGTCTCAGAATAAGGTATGTGCTGTCCCAAAGATGTCTGCAACTGTACTATTGACTGCATTCTCCTGGTATGTCCCAAAGGGTGGGTGACTTTCTTCCACCAAGTTACAACAGTGTTGTCTGCTAGTTATTGAAAGAGGTGTGACTGTCTTCTGATTTGTTTCCTTTTTTTTTTTTAAGATTAATTTTATTATTTTTGACAGAGACAGGGAGAGACAGAGGAAGAGAGAAACAGAGAAGGGGGAGGGCCCAGAGCAGTCTCCACAGTTGCATGCCATCAGTTTTTCAACATGGTTTTGTTCCACACAGGTGGGTGCAGGGCGCACAGGCCTGGAACTGGGCTCGGGGCCTCCCGCATGGGAAGCACACCCCAGTTCAGCATATGGCCAGGACTTGATCCTTGGTCCCCAGGGCTGCAAAGCGAGCGCTTAACCCGCTGAGCCATCCCAGCTTCCCCCTGATTTGTTTTCAATTATGAATTATATACTTTTTCTGATTACTTTTCAGGTCACACTAAGAGGCTTTCAATTTCATATTGAATCATCTGTGCTATTGATAATGATTCAAAGAGTTATTAAGTATTGCTCTAAAAAGCAGTATACATTTTAGAGTTCTGGAACAAACATTTTGTATGAGCACTACGAATACCTTTCAGAGTTTGTTGTTGTTCTTGTTGTTTTGCCTTTACATTATATTTTTAGATTAATTATTTCTTTCAATGAATCTTGGAACAAGATTTATTTTGGAAATACTAGTCAGAATGCCTTTGAGTTTTATAAATTTGAACAGCTCTCTCTTCATATCTCAGTTCCTGTATAGTTGCAGGTATCCTTGTCTTTCTACAAACCCTTCCAGCCTGAAGCCCCTTTGTCTGTGAACCATATATGGAAGAGCTTCCAGAAATGGCTGTGCTCTTTTCTCAGCCAGGAGACACGTATCATACATAGGTGGGAGCCAAGTGCTGAGTGTTTTGGTAAATTGCATATTTGGGCTGTGCTTGGAAGGTATCACAGTTAAATGAAAGTTGTTTTGTTGTATCTGTGTTGACATATACAGATACATAGATTCTAATCAATCTTGTGGGATTTCCATTTCCTTTCTCCACCACATTCTTATTAAACAAGGGCTATCTAGAAAGTATGCAGCCATATAACTGTGCTCATTATATTGGCAATGGCTGGGGGTTTTTTGGGGGGTTTTTTCCAGACAGCCCTTGTGTAATTGTGTGCATGTTACTTAATATTACACAGTTTTCTGATCTGTAAAAATGTTTATATCACTTGCTGGTATTGCTCCAAATTAACTAACATATGTGAAAGCACCTAGCAAAAAAAAGTGTCTAGTCACTTTTTTTTTTTTTAGATTGCAAGAAGTCTCCAGTTACTTATTCATGCCCCTCTAAAAATCCTTTCTAAGCAATATGAGAGAAAAAAAGTTATATATTAAAATACCAAATAAAATCTTACTGCATTGGCTGAAAAATTATTGTACCATTTTAAAGAAAGAAATTTAGTTCCATCAAATTCTGTCACTCTTAAAACCTGGCTTGGGGGTTATGATTTAATTGGCAATCTAACATAAAGAAAATCCAGTTCCTTTCTAACCTTTAATTACACTAATAATTCTGTGAGGTGTCGTAAATTGATTTTTGTAGGGCATGCATGAGAAGAAGAAACACATGAACAATTCAATAAAGAATGAAAAAATATTTAAAGTTTGGTTGAATGGGTTCTATGTAGATTTCATAATATATTTTGCCTTAAGTTTACTAACTTTTAGCACTCAGTTAAATCGGAGGACTTTTTTTTCTTTTCTCATCCAAAGCCATATTTAAATAACCAATTGTGATCAAAATACTTTACTAAGCTAGAAAATGTTATTTTCTATATTTTGGGAAAATATGTATCTCAAGATTCTTTTTTCTTTACGATATTCTACTCACTTCTCCTTTCCCTATATCCCTCAGTATGGTTTAGTTCTTAAATTACTCTGAATTTTGGATAAATGTCCAGATTTTTTTTAACCACATATGGTTTGGTTTTCTAAATATTGCACGTTAATGAAAATCCCCTGTGCATCTGTAGTAAATAAATCTTTGAATTGCTAATTGTTTCAGATTAACCCTATATATCTTTAGCAGCTGTCTATGGCATTCTCAGTCTGTTTATTTCTGGGTCTTTAACCATAAATCATACACACATGGCTAAAGGCCACATTGCCTTGTGGGAAAATGACAGCAGCATGCGTATATTCGGTAGCCTCCCTGGGGAGCAGGTCATCCTTGACCTCCTCTCACCTTGTGTTAGTCAGCCCGGGCTGATGTAACAGATTATCACAGACTAAGTGGCTTAAACAATAGGAATGTATTATCTCCTAGTTCCAAAGGCTAACATGTCAGGGTGCCAGCATGGTTGGATTCTAGTAACACATCTGTCCTCAGCTTGCAGATGGCCACCTTCTCACTGTCTTCACATGGCCTTTCGACTGTGAGTGCACTCCTGGGGGTCTCTTCCCCTTCTTGTAAGGGACACCAGTCCTATTAGATTAGGGCCCCACTCTTATGATCTCCTTTAACTTTACCTCCTTAAAGGCTCGCTCTTCAAATAGTCACATTGGGGTTTAGAGCTTCAACATACACGTTTGGAGCTGAGGGATACAATTCAGTGCACTGCCCACTTTAAGGATGATGGGGGATGTCTCCCTTTTGACACCCCTCTCCCCCATCCCTTTGCTCATTGTGTTCCATGCTGAGGAATACTGATCTCCATGTCCTCTACCTATGGGTTCTCAGGTCCTCTGGCGTCTGATAGGGTTTGGCCAGTGGGACATACTGGCCAGAAATGGGAGAGAAAGAAGAGGACACTGGGTCTCAATGTGTATTCTCCAGGTTCCCTCCCTACAGAGCCAGTATGAGTTGGTATGCCCCCTACCAGTTCTCAACTCCTGTTATTCCCTCTGCCTCCAGTTCCAGTGACTCCCCTCTCCCCAACTCCTTCAGACATGGGGGAGGCGGGTGGGGGGTGATATTGATACTGCACTGCCCTTTAGAGTTTCCTTTCCCTGTGCCCTGGTGACGTAATCACCTCAAATTATCTGTTTGCTACAAGGATGTCACCTCTGTCTGGAAAGGACATATCCTGGGCAGCAGGAACCCACTATCCTCTCAAGCTGTTATCACAAACCAGTGGATCTCCAAACAACCCCTTAGTAATGGCATTGTTCCTCTAGAGTGGTGTCATCTGCAGATGCTGCCAGAAGACAAGGACTGTGGTGCTACTTCTAAGGGAGCCCTGGGCAGGTTGGGGTTTCTAAGGGGAATTGGAAGTCAGAACCTATATCCCTCCCCTTGAGGATGCCCAGGAGAGGTTCTGAGTTCTAATTCTGCCATCAGGTCTAGAGAGAACGGAGGCTGGTCTGCTCTTAGATCCTAATGCTGTGCTTCCCAGTGAGGACATGGGAATTTTAGCTAAAATAGTATAGCAAATATAGACCCCCCTTTTGCCAAAAATAAGACTGCTGTAAGGAATAAGGGATCAGGCTTTGGTTCCAGTTGAATTTTAAGCTCTGGCTCTGGCATTAGTAAGCATTTCTGAGCCCCAGTTTGCTCCTCTGTGAATTGATGATAAAGACTCAACTTGTGCTGAACAATGTTTGGACAGTGCTTGGGCTGTAAGTTTCTATAAAGGTTAGCCTCTGTTGTTTTTCATTTAAGTGGACCTTTTATGTATAACACCCCTTTTGATCATAAAGTAAAACTATTTCTTAAGAATTAGTCCTGTATTTCTCCTCTTAATAAGTGAATAAATGTATTTGTTTTATTTATAAAAGTCATACATGGTCATGGAAGGATAGTATAAAAGAGACACTAAAAATATTCCCTAATCTGACCAAACAATAAGTTCTATTACGGTACACTGTTGCTTTATGATAGCTTTATGCGTATTGCTTACACACATTAGCTTCTTTACGTGCACAATTTTTTTTTTTCTTAAACAGACTATCCTATGTCATTTTGTATCCTACATTTTTCACTCCACTGTGAACATAAAAGTATCTTCTGGACTGTTTTCTTATTAAATATTCTTTAAAATCAAATTTATTTCTAAAGATCTTTTCATTGAATTTTATGCACAGGCATAATCATAATTTTACATAGACATATAAATGTGATTGTTCCATATGCACATCGTATTTCTTTGTGGTTTTTGTCTCTGACAGTGCTGTTAAACCAGGTAGATGTTTTCATTATCTCATGTGTTCTCTCGACCTATTGTTAGGTAAGGTGCTGAGGTAACCAGGCGTTTTGCCTACAGTAGAGCCCCTCAGTGTGTGATAGAGAGGGCACATTGTGTTGATAAACTGGAACCTTCTTCCTTCTTCTGTGGCTATGATCTTCTATTTCTGAGGTCTAGTTATATCAGTCCACTAGAGTTTTTCATTCTGGCCACTCACATAATTGTGAGGAACAATTTCTTCTAGAAATTCACAAAGTAACATAATGCATAGTTTATGATGACTTAGTGATCTTTTCATCCTTTTCTGTGTTTCATGAATATTTTGATGGGAAACTGGGGGAAGGTAAACCAGGCCCAGCTGTCTAAGGCAATAGAATCCAGAACTTCCTTCTCTCCATGAATTTTTCCCATTCCTTTGGGAAATGCGAAAAATGTTGCATTTTTCCACATTGAAGGACAAAAGGAAATCTATGCTGAAGTCAGTCAAACTATGTCACAAATGTTGTGTTCCTTGAGAATTCAAGGTCAGAGACAATTTATTACAGATACTCCATATTCTTTGTTGTCGCTCTTTTCTTGGCCCTTTTTCTAGAAATTCTAAGACAGTATCTCAAATACTTTTTTCCTATATCTCATACCAGGAAGTTTGGGCCTGGAAGGAAGGAACATCACTAGTTCTGTGACTTAAGAGTCTCACTCCCTCATTACAAAATGTTAGATTCATCATAGGTGTCCTCCCTTGTGCCCTCTAGTTTTAAAATGATAAAATTTCTCAAGGATTCAGGTGTTCCTAGAAATACTCCTCACTTTGACTTTCTTCTCTTTTTTTCTCCCAAAGACCTTACCTTAGAGAACCAAATAGATGCTGTATACCTATGTTCTACTGTGCTTCTTCTTGATTATTTTAGTGTATGCCAAGGTTTGGCTCAAAGGATGTGACTCCATCTCCTAGCTGTGTAAAAAAAGCTTCATGGGTCTGGTTGAAGAAGATATCTATGGTCAAATACCTTTAGAAATTATTTCCAATTGTGCCCTCCACTTACGAGTAGAGTTTTTCTATTTTTTCTTTTTTTTTTTTTTAATATTATTATATTTGATTGTTAAATTTAATGGGGTGACATTGGTTGGTAACAATCAGTTTCCCAATGGACAACTTCACATCACATCACCCATGCATCGCATTATGTGCCCAGCTCCCAGAATCAGGTCCCC
>PVKE010019035.1:0-28892 GCA_004027555.1 Craseonycteris thonglongyai | reverse complement strand
ACTTTATTCACCAATGAGTACGCCGCTGGCGGCTCTTTTGG
Organism: Craseonycteris thonglongyai; assembly: GCA_004027555.1. Taxonomy (NCBI): domain Eukaryota; kingdom Metazoa; phylum Chordata; class Mammalia; order Chiroptera; family Craseonycteridae; genus Craseonycteris; species Craseonycteris thonglongyai. Next base: position 28,851 of record PVKE010019035.1, on the reverse strand, counting down.
GGTTTCCTGTGGGGCTAGAATACACAAAAAGGTTCTTACATGCAAAGCTCTTGAGTGTTTACATATTTCTGACCAAGTGGCTTAGCATGGTTTGCATGGGTTTCAGTGACCTTCCCACTTTTTGGTGGATCAGATCCCCATTTTACAAAGGCAACTGAGGCACCGACATAACACAGTCTCAGGATTACCCAAGTAAGTGGCAAATGCTGGTCAGACATCTTATCCTGACTCCCATGTCCCCCTTCCTAAGACTGCACTGCAGCGGGAACCATGAAACAAACTGACCAGAGCTAGTAGCCAAGCGAATAGTGCTGTGTCGATAGGTCCTAATTCTCATAAGGAAGTGATGCAAACCATATTTCCTTCTTGGCACATTCCTCACAATGTTTTACAGAACTAGTGCTAATTGCTCATGTGTGAGTCTCTCAGCTAAGAAAGAAGGGGACAGTGGTGTTCTCAGAAGTTGGAACTAGTGGAGAATGAGCACCTCGCAAAAAGACGAACGTAATTAGGGGAAGGATGATGAAGCAGCTCAGCTCTACCTTTCATGGGAACTGGAACTGCCTTTACCACAATCTCAGCTTTTTCCTAAGCAAACTTGAAAAACGGCTCCCATTTCATTTCCTGCAGAGCTCTGTAGTTAGACAGATCTGAGTTCATGTTTGGGTGACAGCGGTCACTAGCTGTGTGAGATCACTGTGTCTCAGTGTTCTCATGTGTCTGAGGGTAAGAATAATGTACCTCCTCATAGAGTTGTTGAGAAGATTAAATGAGCTAATGCCTGTGAAGTGCCTAGCATGGGGCCTGACACACAGTGTGTACTCAATAAATGTTAGCTATTACTGGAAAAATTCCAGCTGTTGTCAATACAATGAGAATGGTTACATGGCTAGAAACTTTCTGGACCACCCTCATATATCCATTCAATCAAAACATTTTTATTAATTATCTCCTTAGCTCCAGGCACTATTTTGAGTTGTGAACAAGACAAAAAAAGGTTCCTATTTCTTGAAGTTTATATTTTAGTGGATGAGATAGATAAATAAACAAATGAACAAGAGTGAAATAAGACAATTTGGATACTTGCCATAAGTTTCATAAAGAAAATTAGCAGGTTGCTCTAGATAGGCCCCTCCGAAGAGGTAACATTGGAGCTGACCCCTGAAGGATGAGGGAAAGCCAGCTATGTGAGGAGCTTAAGGAAGAACCTTCCAGTCAAGGGAACCAGGCAGAGTATTTTCTGATAGGAAGTGTGAGAGACCCAGTTCCTTTCACCCATAATCCAAGCTGGGGTATGAAAATGAATTTATACATTGAGTATCAGGAGCACTGGTACTTATTCTGCGCCTTCAAACTTCTTCATCTCTTTTAAACAGGTTTCTTCCATCTGCAAATCCTAGTGTTATAGACTGAATGTTTGTGGCCCCATAAAATTCATATGCTGAGGCCCTAACCCCCTAGTGTGGCTGTATTTAGAGATGGGGCCTCTAAGGAAGTCATTTAGGTTCAATGAGATCAAAAGGGTGCAGCCCTGGTCCAGTAGGATTAGTGCCCATATAAGAAGAGACTCCAGAGAGTTCTTCCCGCTTTGTGGGGACTCAGCAAGCAGGCAGCTATCTGTAAGCCAGGGAGACAGTCCTCACCAGAAACCAAATCAGCTGGCACCTTGATCTTGGATTTCTAGTCTCCAGAATTGTGAGAGAATAAATTTCTGTTGTTTAAGCCACCCTGTCAATAGTATTTTGTTATGGGCAGCCTGAGCTGACTAAGACACTTAGATAAATTTGTCATCCTACCCTGAATGAGACTGTTATCAGCAAAATATACTTACAGGTGTCTTGTTGAGAAAGGAAATCCCTGGGGGGCAGAGGGGGTAATTGAATGGATGATTGATTGGAAACATTCCTGGAAAGAAAGAAAGAAAGAGGAGTCAGTGTTTTGACCATGTCCACTGTCAGTGAACTTAAAGGAAAACAGCAAGGAAAGTGGACAGGGTTGAACATTTGAATCATAGTCCCTAAAACCTGGGAGCATTGCCTTCCCTGCCTAGGTCTTGCACCCCATTTGTAACTGTCACTCTAAAGAAACCACTTCCCCTAGCCCAGGGAACAGTAGGATTTGAGGGGAGGGAGTTGAAGCATTGTGACTGAGAGCATGGAGCGCTCTTTCCTGTGCTCACCTGAGCTGGGTTAGTAAGAGAGGTAGGCACTAGCTGTATTTTGATTTGCAAAATAAATGTATTCCTAAAGCTAACTGTCTACACCCCCACGTGGCGGAAGTTCTACTACTGGGTAGACACCTGACCAAAATGCTTGCTCACCGAAAGACATGAACTAGAATGTTCATAGTAGCGCTACTCATAACAGCCCCCAAATGAACACTACCCACATGCCCATCTGCACTAGAACGGATAAATTCATCATGGTATGTTCCCACAGTGGAATACTCTATAGTAATGAGAATGAACAATCTATAACCACAGACAACGAGTCTCACAAAAAATGTGGAGCAAAAGAAGCTAAATACTACATAATATATACTGTAGAACTCCATTTACATAAAGCATAAAAACAAGAAAAAAACTAACCTATACTATTGCAGATGGTGGTTATCCTTGGAGTGTGATGGCTGAAAAGGAATGTAAGATGTTCAGATCCTGGTAATTTTGTTGATCTGGGTGTCAGCTACCTGGGTTCGTTCAGTTTATGGAAAATCTTTGAGTACTCTTACCATGAGCACTTTTCTGTATTCATATTCTACTTCAATGAGAAGTTTCAACAAAAAGACTCCAAGCAAATCTCCTCACCTAGACCCCCACTGGATACTCTGATTTCCAAACTGGAACTAGATTCTTCTGAGGCAAGCTTTGGCCTCCTCTAGGTTGTTAAGTCCTCTTGGGAATGCATACGCATTTTTAGGTTGTTGGGGTGAGTGGAGAAGGGCAAGAGCTCCATCAATGGCCTCTCTCTTCCCCTCTGAGGAGAGCAGGGAAATTTATCTGACTCCTAAATTTGGGAACAATCCAGCTCCTCCCACTTTCTCTTCCAGAGCCGACCTGACTGCAGAAAGCATACATTCTGCTTGGGTCTTTGCCATTCAGAGAGAGGGGCTGCCCTGCGGAGGAGACCTGGGATTTTCCAGGGCTGCCTGTCACTGCAGAGAAGTTCACCTGGTTTTGAATTAGGAAATGCACTTGTGTGTGGAGACGAGCCACGTCCTGCAACCCAGGTTCATTCTCAATAAAGGCAATATTCTGGTTATCTAACTGCATGACACATTTGAATTGGTAGGGAAGAGGCCTATTACTTGCTGGATCCCTTGAGCCCCAAACAAGTCATAGTAGAAAAGCATAGATTTTGTTTCAGATCGTGTGTACATTTCAAAGGTAGGACTGGCCCCATGACCAGCTCCTGGGAGATAACCTCTAAGCTCTTGGAATATCCTGCTGGATAAAAGTGTCTTTGTGTACCTGGGGCCTTGGACCAGCCAGACAGTTGATGCTACCAAGGTGATTGGTGGTGAATGTCTGCTGTGTTTGCCTGGGCCCTGGGCCTTGCTGTATCAGTTTGGCTTCTGGAGCAGCTGGACACTGAGTAGCATGCCTATGTGACTGACCCCCAATGAAAACCCTAGAAAGCAAGGCCCAGGTGAGCTTCTCTGGTTGGCAGTGCTTTGCACATGCTATTCCAGCTCATTGAGAATATGAACTGTGCGCATGTGATTCCACCAGGATAGGACAACTGGTCTCTCCTGGACTTCACCCTCTGCGTCTTTTTTCTTTGCTGATTTTAATCTGTATCCTTCCACTATAATAACCCATAACCATGAATATAAAAGCTTTTCTGAGTCTTGGGAGTCCTTCTAGTGAATCATCCTGCTTAAAGGTGGTCTTGGGCATCCAACACAGATAGCAGTCATAAAGCCCCAAAGATATCGCAAAAATACAAAAGTAAAGTGAATGGCATATTCTTGTTTAGCACAACAGCCTTTAGAGGACTGTACTTGTGATCCACCTTGAGAAAGGAAGGGTAGACCTCATCCTGAGTGATGGGCCCTGAACACAGAGCCCGACCTGTGACCTCTATCAACCTAGACGAGGCGGAGGAAGACTTGGAGAACAGGGAAAGCCAGATGGTGCCCTGTACCCCCAAAGCCCTGAGACCTCTCCTCTTAAAGTGGGAGAGCTGGGAGACATGACCTTTCCCTGGCTGCATAGGAAAAGTGGGCATTAAAGTCACACTGGCACAGTAGTGTAGGCGCAAGAGTGGAAGTAAAGAGGCAGTTCTCAAAATGAAAAAGCAGAAGGATTTTCCCCCACTTACTCATACATCATTTCTTCATCTCTTTGCTTTGGTTTCCAGGACTTGGAAATTTGCAATGTCTTGCCTAAGTGGGGAAAAAAACCGTAATTCCTTTAGGAAGAATTGGCAAAAGTTGTGATTTTAGAGTTCAGAAATCCTTAGAAACCAGGAGGGGTCAGGAGATTTGGAAGAAGGACCTCCCAGAGGGAACAGAGGTAGGGAGACAGAGCTAATGAATAATACAGCTAGAATGTAACCCGAGCCACCTGGTTATAGGGCCTTTTGCTAAGCCAGTGACGGCAGGACCATGTGAGCTGTGTTTATTTTCTCAGTGCCCAGTACTACACCTGTCATGTAGTTGGCACCCAGAAATATTGGTCAAGTGAATAACTAAAAGATGTGGTTGAGAGTAAATAAGATAAAGAATGGGAAAAGCAGATTGTAAATTGTGACGTGCTGGGTGTATAAGTTATTATTAATGACAACCTGCTTGGTTATATAGGGGAGTGGGTCAAGATCAGAGAGAATAGGTAAATTTTTTACTCAGGGACATACTTTTGTCCATGTCTGAAAATAAGAAACTTTAAGAAGGCAAATGGATAGAGGACTATAGGGGCCAGAATATTTTAAGTTCATTTTGTATTTAAAAATAGTAATTGCCATCAAGGGGTAGGGGAGAAAAAACATTGAACAGGGAGCCCCCAAGACCTGGTTTCTGATTTCAGCTCTGCCACCAACCCCTCTGAGACCTCAACCAAGCCACCACCTTTCTCTGCGTCTTAATTCCCTTACCTCTAAAAAGAGATCAAGAAGAATGACAAAAAGATTTCACTCCTGATGCAGCCCTGACCTTCCAGCCCTGGGCAGAGCAGGATTCTGAGGCCAAGTCCAGGTACAGCAGCAGGACAGGCCTTGGTCACAGAGGGGTGCCTGCTCAGGGCGCCCCTGAGCAGGCTCCCTGTGGCTGTACCTCTCAGTGTATTTACCATCCCCAGGTACATGCCAGGCTTACGTCTTTACATAAAGGGATAAGGTCTCAAGAAAACATACCACCGAATCAAGGATTTAATGTTTCTGGAGATGAATGTCAAAATACAAAACCGACTTGTAGATATCTAAAGTTAGCATTGATCACCAGCTAGCTGCTTATTTATGTCTGAGGATGCCAAGAGTGTCTATAATGGCCAAAGTGTCTATAATGCCAGAATTCGGAGTACAATCTTAGAGGAGGTGACCATGGTGTCCAAATAGGTCAATCACAGATTTAATTCATTTTTCATGTCTCAAGACAGTTTTTTTGTAAAGATTTATTGTTACTGTTTGACAGAGAGAGGCAGAGAGAAGGGAAGGGCTCAGAGCATTCTCCATTGTTGTACATCAACATTTTTTTACCTAGTTTCATTCTACAGGTGTGGGTATGGGTCCATGCAGGGTGGGAGCCTGGCTGGGGGCCTCCCACGTGGGAAGCTCGCCCCAGTTCAGCATATGAGTCCACACAGGCTGGGGCCAGGACCGGAACTCGATCCCCAGACCCCGATGCCACAAAGCGAGCACTTAACCTGCTGAGTCATCCCGGCATCCCCCTCAAGATCATTTTTAAAAACTATTGATCTATGGTCAGTATCCAAAGAGCTGTACACATTTAATGTATGCAACTTGGTGGGTTGGGAATCATGACAGTTTTTGACATTCCATAGACTTGTGTTCTCTTTCCAGTTTCAGAGACAAGGTACTGTGATCCACAACCACATTGCAGAGAGAATGCACTGGCACATAGTGTGCCTTGAGACAGATTCTGCTTTCACCCAAGTCCTTTGAGCTGTAAGAGTTCTTCTTGTACATTAGTTAACCTCCCTCCCTTCACTATGCAGACAGGGAAACCTAGGCCCAGGGATACAAGTTAGTGGCAGGGCTCGACCTGAAATCCAGAATGCAGGATACTTTAATCCAAAAGTTCAGCCAATACAGGCCCAGAACTAACCTCCTTGTTCTAAAGAAGCCCTAGTGCACTGATAACCATCCCTCTACTCCCTCCACCTGCCCAGGTGAGATGGCCATTACCTTGTCTAAACAGCCGCCTACAGACACAGTATAGGATGAGGCCCAGGGCCACAGAGACAGTGATGATGGCCACAGCTAAGATGATCCAGAAATTGTCCCTCCACCAATTCATTGCAGTGGCTTCCTGAGGAGAATGGAGATAGAGGAATGAGGCATGAGTGAAAAGGATTCTGGGGCGGCAGGGGCAATGACCTCCCATGATGCATGGAGATACAGCTGCTTGGGGGAGCATCCAGGTCCTGGTTCATGGCAAACCCTGCCAATTAGCAACTGGGCGACCTCAGGCAAGTCACTTAACCTTCTCTGAGCCTCACTGTCCTCATCTGCAATATGGGAGTGATACCATCTATGACTTCACAGGGGAATGGTGAGGATTCTAAATAAGATATGGGATGACTCGGTATTCTAGTATGGAAGACATAACCACTGCTCTTTCTTACATTATCAGGCATGCAGTAGGGAGGGAAATGCTGTTTAAAGCAATAATTGACTAGTTGCTTTTTGTTTTTTATTGTTTTTGACAGAGACAGAGAGATACAGAGGCAGAGAGAGACAGAGAAAAGGGGGAGGGCCCAGAGCAGTCTCCGTAGTTGTACATCATCAGTTTTCTACATGGTTTCGTTACACAGAGGTGGATGGGGGCTGAGCAGGGCAGGAACTGGACTGGGGACCTCCTAAATGGGAGGCAGGGGCCCAACTTGGGGGCAAGAATCAAACTGGGGGCCTCCGGCATGGGAAGCACACCCTAGTTCATCATATGGGTCCACATGGGCCGGGGCCGGGATTCAATCTTTGGTCCCAGGGCTGTAAAGCGAGCACTTAACCTGCTGAGCCATCCTGGCTTCCCCGACTAGTTGTTTTTATGTCAAATGAGAAACAGACTTCATTTATAACAGGGAGATAGAAAAGTTTTTGTTTGTTTGTTTGTTTTTTTAAGGTGAGGGCTAGAAAAATACCTTGATGGGTCTTTTTGAGTCAGACCTGGTCAGAGGAGGAAGGGGAGGGTCCAAAGCACACTGAGTCTGCACAAGGAAAGGAACACATTTGGGGACTGAAAGCTGGTGGATTAGAGAGGAGGAAAGTCTGGGAATAGGGTAGCAGCAGAAGGAGAGGTCAAGAAGAAAGTGTACCTTAAATGTTCTCCCCATAAAAGAAATGATAATTACGTGATGTGATGGAGGTGTTAGCTAGCGCTATGGTGGTAATCATTTTGCAATATATAATTATATCAAATCAACATGTTGTACAGCTTAAACTTATACAATGTTATATATTAATTATAACTGAATAAAGTTTGGGAAACAAAGAAAAATAACAGTAAAGAAGAGAGCAGAAAGTGGAGCATCATTAGAAAGTCACCATAGTGGAGATTGACCAATGTAAATTTATTTGTAGGGCAGTTATGTATAATATTCACTCTTTATTTTATTAAAGATTTATTATATTGTTTTGAGAGGAGAGAGCGAGAGAGAAGGGGGGAGGGCCCAGAGCAGTCTCCATAGTTGTACATCATTAGTTGTGACAGTTTCATTCCACACAGGTGGATGTGGGGCTGCTCAGAGCGGGAACCAAACTATGCTTCCTGTATGGGAGGTGGGAACCTTGGCTGTAGTCCAGCAGTTACCAGTTGCGCTGTAGTTCAGCATATGTGTTTGCCTGGGCCAGGGCCAGGATTCCATCACCCAGACCTCGTGGTTGCAAGGCAAGCACTCAACTGCTGAACTATCGCAGCATCCCTAACATTCACTCTTAAATTGTTGCCTGAATAATACTGTGTTGTAATCTTCTGTTCCCATCAAATCTTCAATTAAATGGGCACAATAGAAACTTGTGTGAACAGAGTCTGGGAGGAAATGACATGTGTGCAGTGGTTTTCTAAGCCAGAGGTAATACAGGGGCAGGTAGAGAAAGCAGCTGCCACCCTCCAGGTGACAGTGGGAAGCAGGCTGTGGGTTGGACTCATAGGAGTAACCTCCAGGAATTCAAGGGAGATTTGGGGGAGGGGCTGGGCTCCCCTCATCCATGGAATAGACATTTTGCCAGTTCAATTGTATATTAAAACAAAACAAAACAAACAACAAAAATGATCCTTGAGGCCTGGGAGAGATCCTGGAATATCCTGGTTATGTGAAAGTCAACTTCCTGTGTCACCGTTTGGTCAATGGAAGCCTACCTTCCATGTTGATGTAGTGCCACTTCTGATTCATGCTTTTGAGTAATATTAACAATGTCAACAGGGACCCAGGCAGGTGGCAGAGGAATGGTGGCAAAATTAGGCTGCTGCTGAAGCCATTACTATGACAAAACCCTTCTAACTTGGCTTACTATTTTAAAATGTGCATTATTGGCACAGTGTCTTCATTTATTATGTTGTTATATGACAATTTCTTTGATTTTCAGTTCCAGATTTTGTTCCTTCAGTGAAGGTTTGGCTTAATCAAATGTAATGTTCTTTGGCTACTGATGAAGTTCTGTGTGGCAAAATCAGCCATTCAGAACCAGCAGTCTTCTATCCATATCATTTTGCATCTTGCTTTTTTGCTCAATGTTGTTTTTGTCATTTATCCATGTTGGTGGATGTGCTGTGGATTCACTCTTAAGAGAGCAAAGTGTCAAAAAAAGGAAAAAAAAGAGCAAAGTGTCAGCCACCTTGTCCCCTAGACAGGTGATGGGTGGGGGTTTGGTGGTGGAGCACCCTTTCAGCGTACACAGAAGAAAGCAATAGAGGAAGAAGAAAAGGGGAAAAAGAAAAACCGTGGAGACTGGAAACTTGGCTTCCAGTAGGGGCTGTGAAATTTGTTTTTTCAGGACCCAATGAGGTTGAAGGGCACTGGATTTCAGAAGCCACAGCATGTTGGAGGGCAGCCTCTTTGTTGAACAAACCTAAATTGGAATCTCACCTTCTTAGCTCTAACCAGAGAGACAGTTAGATAGATGGAGAGACAGATAGAATTTCTTCCCTCCATTTTCTCTTTCTCTTTTTTCTTATTCAAATATGCATCTTCTGGTTCTTTGTCTAATTATCCTTTCTGATTTCCTCTCTTTGTCTTTTTGTCTTAGTCTTGGAGGATTTCTCCAAAAAGCAACATAAAATATCCTCTTTAGAGCTATAGACGTAAATACCAGGACACAAGAATTAAAAGCTGTTGCATCTGAGGCGCATGAGTGCATGGAAGGAGGGAAGTGGGAAGACAGGGGGTTGTAACTTCCCACAATAAACCCTCTGAATTACTTGATTTTTAAACTATTTTCATTTACATTGACAAAATTAAAAAAAAAAGTCAATCAACCATGTTGTGTAACTTCCATGAGAGGCCATAGCTCAGATTTTAATTTCAAAGAAACTGCATTCTCATCAGATTCCTGGGGAAGAGGAAGTTGAATGATGTCAGAAAATGAAACCATGGGTCACTTTTCAGAACTACGCAGAGTGAGAGATATTTTCCAGTTTTGTTTTCACAAATTGGGAGGTGATTTGCCATCAGATGTTTCAAGGGTGTTCAGTGCACCAAGCGACCCACCTGTGATTTCTTACCTCTCACCTCACCTCACCTTCACCATTACACCCTATTCCAGACAGGAGTTGAAACTGAGGTGAAATGACCTGCCCAAAGTCACCCAGGTAGGAAGGAGGGTGGAATGCTTTCTCTCCTTGTCATGGGGTCTTTCTCTGTTGATGTTAGTCCGAGTCACCAATGAAAGGCCAAATGAGGTTCAGGACATCTTATTTTAGAAGGAGCATCACTGTGGTAGTGATATGTGTGTGAGAAGCCAAGGGATTCCCCAGAATGAATGACCAGAGCCTACAGTTGAGAACAGACATCCCAAGTTCCCTGCATTCTAAGACCAGAGAAGCAGCCCTCTTCCCCAGACCACTGGGAGCTGCCCGTTCAACAGAACGAAGAAGGGCTTGTCTTTATGGGAGAGTGCAGCTGAGAGAGGGCCCCCCCGAGAAAATCATATCCCATATCCCATTGGATGTCCTCTGGACCACCAGGCTAGTATAGTGGCCAGGGTGCCACCAGAGACAGGGGAGGAGCTCTGGGGAGTGATGGAAGGGAGTGTGGCAATGGCTGGCTGCATGATCAGGTTCAGGCCCTGGAAAGGTAAGCAAGCTGAATTCTACCTTGGTGGGCAGGCCTGGAATAGATAAGATTGTGGCATTCAGGATGGCTGAGAGCTACTGAAGCAGTGGGCAAAGAAGTGTTTGCATGTGAGGATGCTGGCCGTCAGCTCCCACGTAGCCCTGTCTCTCAAGGGCCCACAAGGCACCTCTCAAGGGCCAAGGGCCAGAGGGCTCACTCAACACCACAAACTAGCTCAGTAGGAACGGCCCACAGATGGGAACTCCTGTGGGAAACTGTCCCTGTCTTTCCTCCTCGGTCCAATACCAGGGAAGAAAGTGCTGGGGGGGGGGGGGCAGGGTGTGCTGAGTCAGCCAGGGCAACCCCACCTCTCTCTCTACTCCCTCCCCTGGGGCAAAGGGGAGAGATTTGGGTCAGAGATGGAAGTTTTAAACTAAGCATGACTCAATTTTTAAAACAAAAATGAATATGCCTGGTAATCAAAAGTAACTTAAATATTTTGGAATTGGACTGAAATGTCTCTGAGGGAGGCCACTCCCTATTGGAACAAGGTGGGAGCCCAGGCAGCAGCAATTGTTAGAAACCAACCATATCGTTTTCTAAGGCTGCTCTTGCCTAAAAAGAACACAGATGTGTTGTCTTACAGTTCTGGAGGTTGGAAGTCCAACTTGATGTCTCTGGGCTGAAATGAAAGTGTAGGTGGGGCTGGAGAAGCCATTTCCTTGTTCCCTTCCGGATAGGCTGACCAGACACAAGGTTTGAAACGGGACAATACCATTGTTTTCTGTCCTGTTTAAAATGGGACATCTGGGGGAAGCCGGGATGGCTCAGTGGGTTGAGTGCTCACTTTGCATTGCCGGGGACCGAGGATCGCATTCTGGCCCGGGCCTGTGCGGAACCATGTGCTGAACTGGGAGCTCACCCGGTTCGGTTCTCTGTCTGTCTCTGTATCTCTCTCTCTCTCTCTGTCAAAAAACAATTAAAAATAAGTAAATAAATATTTAAAATGGGACGTCTGGTCAGCCTAGTCTGGAGGTTCCACTGAAGAAGCCATTTCCTTGTTCTTTTCAGCTTCCGGAGGCCACTCATGTTCCTTGGCTCCTGGCCCCTTCCTCCATCTTAAAAGCCAGCAGTGCTGTGTCTTTCTAACATAGGAAGGTTCTCAAGGCAAGACTGAGACTCAGAGATAGCACAGGGCCCTGTGAGCCAGAGTGGGGGCCCACGGCCCAGTAGAGACCAGAGGAGGGTAAGATCCAACGTGTGGACCAGAGCTGGTCCAATCCCAAACCACAGGTCACCAGGTCCCAGGGCATGGATGGTGGGTTCAGACATGGAGTCCCGCTGTTGGGAGGAGCTCAAAGAGCTGCAGGGCCTGACCTCAGTCCCTGTCAACTGAGGGAGCATTTGGTGGACACGCTGAGGGGAAGAAGGAAGAGGAAGAGAACTATGGGAGCATCCTTTGGTTATTTGTTGTCGAGTTCCTTGGGTGTGTCGGGCCCTGGGCCAAGGACTTGAGGGACATCAGGGGTTCCCATCCCCTTCCCCAGTGCTGGAATCACCTGGGGAGCTTGGAAAACGGCTGCTGCTGGAATGCATCAGCCTCTGATTTAATGGATCTAGGGCAGGGCCTGGCCACTGGGGTTTTGTTTGTTTTAAGAAAGTTCTCCAGATGATTCTAATATGGGACCAAAGTTGAGAGCCAGTGATATATACATTATCACTTAATCTTCATTATAGCCTGGGGCAGGACATGTGCTACGATTAACCCCGATTAACCCTATTTTACGGGTGAAGTAATAGAGCTCAGAGAGATTAAGCAATTTGCTAAGGGCAACAGAGCTAGTAATCGACTAACCCTGTCTGATGCCAGAGTTCATGCTCTCTGTACTCTGCCAGGCTGACACCAAGCTGATAAAAGCTTCTTTTCATTACAGAACTGAAAGCAGAACCCTTGTTCAAGAACTTATGATGCTGGCAAGACCTCAGCGTTTAGCTGTGGCTTGTTTCACCTAATAAGAACCTCAGTATGAAAATGCGCTCTAGAAAAGTAACAGGTGTCATGTGCTATCTTACCATGAGTTTTAACCTCCTTAGTGCTACCTTCTACCAGGGGTACTAGCGAGAAATGCGAAGGGTAATTTAATGGTCTACGCATGAGCCGATATACCGGCCCGACGCACTAAAAGGGTTAAGTACTTGGCATTGCGCCATCTCATTGAAGCCTCTATAAGGCAGATCATAATTATGATCCCATTTTATAGATAAGACAATAGAGACTTACAAGAACTCAATAACTTGCCCAGGGATGCAGAGCTAGTCAGTGGACAAATCAGAAGCCAAATGCAGATCTTTCTAACTCTAGGGCCCTAACTTGTGACCACCAAGCCAGGGCCTTGGGAAAAGTATTCACATGGAGACACCAGGGTCCTGCGCCCCTAGTCCACTCCCAATTCTTCTGTGTAGGTCTGGTGTGAAACTCAGGTATCAGCATTTCAAACAAACACTCCAGGGGGTCCTTAGGCCTCAGGGAAGAACACTGCATCCTGCTAGTCTGCAGGGACCCTACCTGGGCAGGTGAGAAAGCTGGAGGCTTGTTCCTCACAATCACCCATCATGGGTGGTACCCTGTTTCCCTGAAAATAAGACAGTGTCTTATACCCTGTTTCTCCGAAAATAAGACAGTGTCTTACCCTGTTTCCCTGAAAATAAGACAGTGTCTTATATTAATTTTTGCTCCCTACGATGCACTAGGTCTTATTTTCGGGGGGATGCCTTATACGTATTTCAGCGAGAGGCAAAACTGTAAGTAGGTCTTATTTTCGGGGGATGTCTTACTTTCGGGGAAACACGGTAGCAGCAGCAGCTGGGTAGAGTACAAAGCACTGGAAAAGACCTCTTGAACCCAAATACTTTTCCTGTCTGCTTGTCACAGTGCCTAGGATTTCATCACCATCAAGTCTCTCTCTCCAGAGCAAAGTTCTATGCCTCCTCTGCTCCCCACTTCCCCTGTATTTAAACGCATTTGAGCCAGACACTGAGGAAGAGAAACTGGTTTTTACTAGGGTGTGAATGACTTTGTTGAATTCCCAGGATTCCTTACCTAGGGCTTTGGCAGGAGCAGGGGCGTCTTATCCAAACCCCTTAGAGGATAGACCTGAGTGGTCATAGTGGAATGAAGTTCCTGTGGAACCAGGAAGGCCCAGGAAGACCCAGGAAGACCCTGTTGTCTTAAACATTCTCCCTGCCTGCCACACCTCCTTCTACCCCTCCTCACCAGCAACTCCATGTACATTCTCTCCTTTCTCCTCTATCATCCTGTGCTCAGAACACACTCTGAATCTCAGTCACTCTGAGACCTTCGTGACTGGTAACAGCTTAAAGGGAGTTCAGGGTGATGAGAGCACAGAAGGCAGGGGAAGCCTAAAGTTCAAGAAGGGAGGGAACTGAGGTTGAGGAAAGGTTGCATGTTTAACACGCAGAGACTTCAGTGTATTTATAAACTGTGAAGGTGCCAGGAGAGAGAACGAGAATGAAGTGCAGAGGGGGGAAGCCAGGATGGCTTAGCAGATTGAGTGTTTGTCTTGCAGCCCCGGGGTCCAAAGATCGAATCCCAGCCCTGGCCTGTGCAGACCCATATGCTGAACTGGGGTGTGCCCCCAGTTCGGTTCTCACTGGAATGAGCTTCCCATGTGGGAGGCTCCCAGCCCAGTTCCTGCCCTGCGCAGCCCTGTGCCCACCTATGGAGTGAAACTATATAGAAAACTAATATACAACTATGGAGACTGCTCTGGGCCCTCCCCCTTCTCTCTGTCGAAAGGAAGAAAGGAAGGAAGGAAGGAAGGAAGGAAGGAAGGAAGGAAGGGGAAGAGGAGAGGAGAGGAGACGAGAGGACAGGAGAGGAGAGGAGAGGAGAGAAAGAAGAGAAGAAAGAAAATGAAGTGTAGGGATGGGAGAGAGAGCAGGAGTGAGCTCTGAGGAGAGGAGGAGGTACCTACACAGGCCCAGATGGAAGATTGAGCTTTTAAAGGGGAACAAGGATCGCAAGCACACGTGCTGCTGGAGAGAACCTGCGTGGGAGGCATGGGGGCAGGAAGCTGACACTCACACCCAAAAGTCCCCATTCTGAAGTCGGGGTCAAAGCCGATGGGCAGGGTGCTGGGTGGGGAGGGCTGGGAGGCAGACACACCCTCACCCTCAGTATGTTATGATCAATACACACAGTGAACTTTTTCCATCAACTGAGCCCACAGACTCCTACTGTGACGGCTGACTCTTGGCTTATTCACTGTCCACCTCCCACACTGGTCTATACACTCCTTGAGAGCGAGGGCCTTGCTGCTCTCTTCATGACAGTTTCCAGTGTCCAGAACATCCCCGGGAACACGGTGGGCACTCCCCATGTATCTGAACGAATGATGCCCTGGCCTCTTTCCCCTGTTACTGGTGTACTTGCTCTGTAACAGTGCAGGGTGGTTGGCAGTTTGTATCCAGGGTCTGAAATTCAGGTGCTGTGCATTCTAATTCAAAAGCCACCTCACCTGGACACGTGACCTTAGGCAGGCTGCCCTCCATTTGCCATCTGCTGCTGGCATGGCACAGCTGACTGGGAAGCGGGGGCCACACAAGCCTTAGGGAGTGGAGTTTCAGCCTCTCTCCCGTTTCTCCCCATTCCTGTAGTGACCTAAGACATTCCTGCCAGTGAGCCTGTTGCAGAGCTGAGTGGTGTCAGGGAAGGAGAGCAGCTCAAAACGACAGCCATCCCAGCCCCGATTCTCACTTCCCCAAAAGGCATTTCTGGGGAGTCAGTGACAGAAATCACACTTAACAGCCATCACTGGGAATTCCAAAGACTGGGTTTATTTAGAATTTGCTTTTTTTCCTTTTAAACCAAGATCCTCAGAGTAAGAAATACAGCTTACAATGTGACAGCTACTGGTATGGTCACATAAACGAAACAAGTTTCATAAAATGTTTGTACAATATGTGATGCACGCCATCATTTTCTCACCTATTTCAGCTGATTTCATGGGGGGGAGAAAAGGGTACTGAGTGTAAGCCCCTAAGTTTATTTTATAACCTGCTAATGGTCATGTGTTGTATATTGAAAAACATAAGGTTTTCTCATGAAAAATAAGTGATGTGAAATAGCCATGAGTCTCAAAAGGTATGGGTAGAATGTGTGTGTGTTGGGGAGTTAGAGTTTCAGAAAGTTGGATTTGGAAGAGGCATCAAAAAATGTTTTGAAGGGAGACCGGGATGGCTCAGTGGGTTGAGCACTCGCTTTGCAGCCCCAGGAACTGAGGATCGAATCCCGGCCCCAGCACATATATATCCATATGCTGAACTGCGGTGTGCTTCCCATGTGGGAGGCCCCCAACCCAGTTCCCACCCTGCGTGGCCCCTGCCCACTTGTGTGGAACAAAACCATGTTGAAAACTGATGACGTAAAACTATGGAGACTGCTCTGGGCCCTCCCCCTTCTCTCTGTCTCTCTCTTTCTCTGTTAAAAACAATAAAATAAATCTTAAAAAAAACCAAAACAGGGCTGTTAGCATTGCTGCTTCAGAAACCTCGCCTGTGGCCCCGTTGCCCAATCTTTAGTGAAGTCTATTGCATCTTCTGCCAATGCAGCAGTGAGCAGTTTGGTTTTGGTGTTGCAGGGAACTAAGAAAGGGGCTGAGTCACTCCTGGGGCAGGGCACAATGGGACAGAGGCTGGCCCACAGGGCTTGGAGCCAGTGTTGACCATGGGAAAGGGGTGGCCTCCTGGAGACCCCCCCTCCCCTCCCCAGAAGTCTTGGGGAGGGCTTTGGACTTCAGCAGGTCATGGGATGTGGGTTGGCTGTGCTCTCAACCTAGATCTCAAGTGTCTGGGAGACTGTGCAGATAACGTTTAGGTTAACACTTACAAGTCAGCATGAGCCGTTCTAGCCTGAATTCACCTCTAGTTCCCAGACTGTCACTACCCAGCTCAGTCCCGGCAAGTTCCCACCTGCCCTCCTGGCTGATGTCAGCGCCAGAAATGGCCACGCGGATTGTTGATGGCAACTTAGATGCAATGCAATTAAAAGGAGTCCAGCCTTTCTTCTTTGTCTCTCTATTCTTCCATTTCCGTGAAAGGCTGAATTGAAACCCTAGAGAACTAAGCAGAGGGTGAATGGAACACGCCCTTCTTGGCCACACAGAGCCAGGCTAATGGCATGCACTTCCTTCATCCCGACAGCTTGCGACACCCTTACTCCCAGATTAACCTCGTCTGATTTATTTTATTACAGGACTCAACTCTGTTTGTACCTGATCACCCATTACAGTTTATTGTTCCCCTGGCATGTTTGTCTGCCCAGAGTTAGAAACTACATCTATTTGCCAGCACAAGTGGAAAATAATGATAAAATCCTATTCTGGCACATTTGTAGTGAAACAGATTCTTCCGCATGGCCATTGGCTGCATACACTGACGTAAAATCTCTTTTTTTTAAAGCAAATGGTAATACATTTAAAAAGTATTAAATGGTAATACATTTAAAAAGAATCAAAGTCCTATCCTTTGATTCCATACTATCATTTCTAGAAATCTAGCCTAAGAAGTAATGCAAAGGAAGTAAGACATGAGTGCATCAATATGTGTACCTCAGTATAGCTAGGGAGCCACCCAGCAGGCAAACACTGGGGGGGGTTGGGAAGAAACTTACAGAAGGGACACTTGATGGGATAGGACGCAAGCAATCGAGTGACAGGAGTAAAACATCATGAGCGGAACGATTGGGAAACAGCATAAAATGAACAGAGCAACATACAACATTGTGTGTATGTTGCAGCCACATTGTGACATACTGTTTACCTGAGTGTGTGGCTGGGATGACAGGGAGAAAACACAGGCAAACCATTTTGAGTTTTTAATGTAGGCACCTTCTTTCTCGGTCTACCACTCGGCCTTGCACGATGCATAAAACAAACACATTTTCAAAAATGTAGGTACCACATCTTAAAAGAGCTTCTGCTCCATACTCCCAAACGGGTTGCTGTTCTAGTATCTCAGATGTTCGGTGGGATGTGGTCAGCTTTAGCAGAACCTTCCAGAGTGGCAAATTATTCAAGATTCCTGGTACATTTATCCCAGGATGTCTACAACCCATAAGTCCTTCCTTGGGTCCAACCAAATTATCTCTTGCTGTTGCTTACTTTTCTTATTTGTTTGGTTCTAAGAATGTGGAGCTAAACTCCAAACCTGTCACCCAGTGGCTCTCTGGCAATAATGCTGGTGTTATAAATGGGCAGAGGGGACAGGGATGTCTGGGCCCTGATGATAGGGATGTTTGTGTTTCTATTTCTAGAATGTATTTCCATCAAAGTAAAACAATAACTTTTCAAAATATCTATACCTTGGAAAAAAGATTAGAAGGCAAAACCAAACTCTTTCCTTCAGTTGTGGGGTGGTGGAATTGAGGTATCATTGTTTCTTTATTTCTGTGCAGTTTTCCAATTTCCAGAAGGAAAAAAAAGTGATCCTAAAAAAATAAATAAGGGAAAGCCGGGATGGCTCAGCAGGTTAAGCGCTCGCTTTGAAGCCCCGAGGACCAAGGATCGAATCCTGGCCCTGGCCCAGGTGGACCCACATGCTGAACTGGGGTGTGCTTCCTGAATGCGGTGAGGCCCCAGTTCAGTTAAAAAATAAATAAATAAAATAAAATATAGACAAAAAAAAATTCAGACTCTGACGAGTTTCTAGCCTTAAAAAAAAAAAAAAGTACAAAGGAGCTCTCAGGGGGATGTCAGGATAGCTCAACAGGTTGTGCGCTTGCCTTGCAACCATGAGATCCAGGAGTTGAATCCCAGCCCCTGCCCGTGCAAACCCACAGAGGTGACTGTGGTGCAAAGGTTCTCGCCTCCCACACAGGAGGACCCCAGCTCAGTTCCCACCCCGCGTGGCCCCACGCCCACCTGTGTGGAATGAATCCATGTCACAACTAATGACGGACAATGATGGAGATTGCTCTGGGCCCCCTCCCTCCTCTCTTTCTCTCTCTCTCTCTCTCACACCTTCTCTCAAATAATAAAATAAATCTTAAAAATATAAATAAATAAAAGAAGAAGCTCTCAGGCCTTGTCTCCTCCAGCAGTGCCCACTTTCAATGTCCCTCAGAGGTCATGTGTGCAAGGGGGACAGGACATGGAGTGGCTCTTGGGACAAGTGATGCATGAGAAGGTGGAAGTGGAAGCGACAGAGCTGAACCCAGAAATCGTTTTCCAGACGGCAAGAGCAGGTGGCACAAATGGCAATCCGACCCCAGCCCAACACACATCAATCCCAAGGCCTCCGGAAGGCAGGATGCCTTATAAATGAATCCCAAATGCCGGAGATGCAGTGACCAAATGCTGCAGATGCTGGTGGCATTCTAGGTTTTTCATCCAGCTGCTCCGAGATGTAGCCAGACGTTCGCACCGTCAACATCTCAGCTTCCCTCAACCCCGTCCTCACCTCTAGCACAGACCATCATCTCAGACATTAGTTCCCAAAAGTCACGGTCAGGATCCAGGGCGATAACAAACGCTTTGCAGTTCACTGCCATTTCCCTCCCTGTCAGGGTCATTTCAACCTGAGAGGTAGGCTCCTTCATCCCCCACCCAAGGGAATGGAGGCCCGGAGAGGCACAGTGACACTGAGGTCACCCAGCCGGTGGCTGGCAGAGTAGAATCCACAAGACCCGTGTTTCTCCAACTCTACCCAGTGGTCATACCAGCGACAACCCCACGTCCTTACAGTCACTCCCATGGGCACATGCCCAGACGCTTACCTGGGCTGCCAGGGTATCCAGATGTGAGTGGCTGGGGGGACAGCAGTGTCCTGAGTTCAGTGGCTCAGGCACAGCTGATAAGAGGCGCTCCTCGCCCACAGCCTTCCGCCCACCCCAGAGGGCGAGCGCCAGTCTAACCACACTTCCCCTTTCTCTGCGCTGGCCATAGGAAGAGGCCCAGCCACCGTCACCAGGCCACCAGGCCCTTTTCCAGGGAAGCAGACTCCCTGCCGAGGTTCCGTGCTGCCCCGGTCCTCCCACAAGGCCCACATCCCAGTGGGAAGGGGTCGGGCCCCCAGGGGAGACCTGGCAGTGTGTAGGGGTGGGACGCAGGTGTCCCCACAGAGGAGCATTCCTGGGGCTCCAGAGCAGGGAGAGGACCCTGACTCCCAACCCAAGACAGACCTGGGTGTGTGACCAACACTCCAGTGCACGCAGCCCTGGGAGCCCTGGAACTGCTAACCCAGCTTCTGCTGGGGCAGGTGAGGGAAAAGCTCCCGTATGAAGAGACGGGTCCAGCTGTCCATTGTGACTGTGTTGGGTTTTTCCCCAGCAACCCCACGGGGCAGAGTTCCCAGCAAGACTCAGGGCCTCAACATGGGAGCCCATCAACCAAAATGAAACCAATCATCCACCTTGTTGAACTGACTGCTCTGATGGGCCAGGTCAGGTAAAACTGCCCAGAGTTCACAAGTTATTGCAGTAGACTCTTCGTTAACCAGAACTCAAGCAACCGGCAAAAGCACTGTCCCAGTTGCTTGAGAGTGCTGATTGCTTGTGTTCTGGTTAACAGAGAGTCTACTTACATTTATCCAGCATCTCAGTAATGATGATACTGGGATGTCTGAGAAATGTTTCATAACTGGCTCTTGGGAAACAAAAAAAGATTCCTGATTTGCTAATTTCCATGATATGAATACTCCCATGATAGCCAATTTCAGGCTACCAGCAGGATGTCACTGGACTTGGCATTGGGAGGAGAGGAACACATTGCGCAGCACACCACAGAACTGGTAAATCCCATTATTGAGCACACACTGGGGTCCGGGGCCAGGGCCAGAATCCAGGGTTTTCCATCATGTCTCATCTCCACTTACCTGGAAGATAATTCTCTCTACATTACAGCTGAGAACATTGAAGCCCTGGAAGGCTCAGCCAGGGAAGGACTCTGAATCCAGGTCTGCCCTTCTGCAAAGTCTGTGTTCTTTCTTATTTGGGTCTATCCAAAACTTAGCTGCTCAAAAACCTCCCGAGGGGAAGCCGGGATGGCTCAGTGGGTTAAGCGCTCACTTTGCAGCGCTGGGGACCAAGGATCAAGTCCCGCCCCGGCCCGTGCGGAACCATGTGCTGAGCTGAGGAGTTCCCCCAGTTCAGTTCTCTCTCTGTCTCTGTCTCTGTATCTCTCTCTCTCTCTCTGTCAAAAATAAATAATAAGGGGAAGCCAGGATGGCTCGGTGGGTTGGGCGCTCACTTTGCAGCCCCAGGGAATGGGGATCGAATCCCGGCCCAGCCCATGTGGACCCGTGTGCTGGTCTGGGGAGTGCCCCCAGTTCGGTTCTCTCTCTGTCTCTGTATCTCTATCTCTCTTTCTCTGTCAAAAACAATAAAATAAATAAATAAATAAATCTTAAAAATAAATAAATAAAATAAATAAGTAAAACTTAAAAAAAAAAACCTCCCGAAGAGCAAATTATAAATGATCGTGTGAGATGTGAAGAAATGCTTCTGTGGGTAGAGCTTGCCCTCTGCTGCCCAAGCCGTGACTCCTTGGTTTGTGTTTTGTTGATTCATCCACTAAATGCCTGTATTAACCCTTGGGCCGGCCCTGTTCAGCTGCAATAGGTGTACAGCACAGTTGGTAGACCAGCTGCTTCCCACAAGGCACTTAGCACAGCAAGTCCAAGCCTGGGGCGTCGGTAGATCAGAACGCCAGGTTCAGTTTGCAAACAACTTCCTACGTGACCCCCTCCTCTGTCTGAGCCTCAGTTTCCTCATTTTAGAATGAAAGCGTCTGACTGACAAATGTTAAGGAGTCCCAGCAATGGGGTCCTGGAATCTCTCATCTGTTACTGTCTGCTGTCCCCAGCCGGGGCAGGGCACCTCCTCAACTCCTCTCCCAACCAGCACCCAGGCACTGTCCGGGGCACAGCAGACAATGCCTGAAAAGAGACATCCACAGACAGAAGTGAGTTACGTACTCTGCTCAGCCCACAGGTGAGGCAGCTTTATTCTAGTAAACTTTTTTTTTTAAGAGAAATTATTTATTTATTTGTTTGTTTATTTATTTATTTTTTATTGTTTTTGACAGAGAGAGAGAGAGAGAGAGAGAGAGAGATACATACAGAGACACAGAGATAACTGAACTGGGGGCACTTCCCAGTTCAGCATATGGGTCCACACGAGCCGGGGCTGGGGCCAGGACTCGATCCTTGGTCCCCTGTGCTGCAAAGTGAGTGCTCAACCCACTGAGCCATCCTGGCTTCCCCCCTTTTTTTTTTGACAGAGAGAGAGAGGAGGAGGCAGGGCCTAGAGCAGTCCCCATAGTTGCACGTCATGAGTTTTCTATATAGTTTCACTCCAGAGGTGGGTGCAGGGCTGTGCAGGGCAGAAACCAGGCTGGGGGCCTCCTACATGGGAGGCACACCCCAGGTGGAGCCAAACCAGGATCCTCCCACATGGGAAGCATACCCCAGTTCAGCATATGTGTCCTCATGGGCCAGGGCCTGGATAAGACCCTCAGACCCCAGGGCTGCAAGACAAGCGCTCAACCCGCTGAGCCATCCCAGCTTCCCCTATTCTAGCAAACTTGAGGGCTCACTTTGCCAGACCCTGAGCTGGGCAGTGTGAGGGCCAGAGATATGAATCAGACCCCATACCTGCCTGCAGGGAAGTCTTCCCAGGCCTGGGAGGCAGGTGAAGGCAATAGAATGTAGGCAAGGTTCACTGCCCCTCACGTGTGCTCACAAGTCTCTGCTCAGAGCTGAGCAAGTCATGTTCCCTGAGGGAGCCCACATTTCCTAGAACAGAAGGGCACCCACTTAATTCCTGTCGAAAGCGATGTGCACTGGAGCTGAGGAAGCACAGAAGTGGGAGGGCTGAGAAGGTCCTGGTAGTGGCATCTGAACTGGGCCTTGAAGGATGTGTAGGAGCTCACCACGTGGAGAGGATGTGGATAAACCAAGCCAGAGAGTTTGGAGAGCAGCTGATGGTGGTGGCAGAAGGAGGCCCAAGAGCAAAATTTAGGGCCCCACGGCAGGGCACGTAGCCCTGCCCACTTCCTTGCCACCTACATTCTTCCCACGGCTCTGCCACCGTCTTTTCACCACAAGAGGAAGGCAGGAAGTTAGGGTGGTCTGTTTGGCCTTCTTTCTGCACCACTGATTGACATGCCGCCTGCAGGTCGGGGCAGCTGGAGGAGCCTAAGGCGGTCAAGGAGAGCGGAAGGCGCCCTCTGGTGGTCATCTGTGGTGCTTTCCCAGCGGGGATTAACGACAAGCGAGGAGATAGATCACTACAGCCATGAATGACTGTAGTGATGAGAATAGAGACCCCAGAAATAGCCGCCAGTGCACTTGGGGATTTAGGATATGATAACAGTGGCATTTCAATCAGCATGGGAAAGATGGACTATTCATTTCACGGCACTGTCTCATCACTTTGAAAAGCAACCTAGCTAGATTTTAATCTCACTTCTCGTGGGAAAACACATTCCAGGTATAGCAAAGACTTAACTCTAAAACATTAAATTATAGAAGTACCAGAAGAAAATATGGGTACTACTAGGGGTTAGGATTTCCACATGTCTCGGGGGGAGGAGGGGGAAGGCACACAATTTAACCCATAATTGTATCCAAATGTAAAATGAGCATGCATTGATTAAGCACTTCCATATGTAGAAATTTACCCTATAGAGATACATAGACAGATGGCAAAGAGGTTCAAGATAGTACTGTTTATAATGGTGAAAAGTTAAAAGCAACTTTTAACTAGTCAATTAACTAGTCAATTGTGTACTAGTTAAATATGTTATTCTATACAATATTATGAAACCAATAGAAATGGAGAATTCTGTATTTATTACCATAGAAAAGTGATCACAACACATTATACAGTGAATAAAGCAGGTTATAAAGCAGCATGAGTAACTATTTTTTAAAGTTGTAGGGGGGGCCGGGATGGCTCAGTGGGTTGAGCGCTCGCTTTGCAGCCCCAGGGGCCGAGGATCGAGTCCCGGCCCCGGCCTGTGCGGACCCATATGCTGAGCTGGGGAGTGCCCCCAGCTCAGTTCTCACCGGGGTGAGACCCCGGCCCAGTTCCTGCCCTGTGCGGCCCCGTGCCCATCTGTGGAATGAAACTGTGTGGAGGGGCCAATGATGTGCAACTGTGGAGACTGTTCTGGGCCCTCCCCAGTCTCTCTATCTCTGTCTCTGTATCTCTTTCTGTCAAAAACAATAAAAATAAATCTTTTTTAAAAAAAAGTTGTATACTTAAATATATATATATATATATATATTATTGTTTTTGACAGAGAGAGAGATACAGAGACAGAGAGAGAACTGAATTGGGGGAACTCCCAAGTTCAGCACATGGTTCTGCACGGGCCGGGGCCAGGATTTGATCGCCGGCCCGGCGCTGCAAAGTGAGCGCTTAACCCACTGAGCCATCCCGGCTTCCCCTTAAATCTTTTTTTTTATTGACTTTTTTTTTTAAGATTTATTTTTTATTGTTTTGACAGACAGAGACAGAGACAGAGTGAGCCAGAGAAGGGGGAGGACCCAGAGCAGTCTCCATAGTTGCACATCATCAGTTTTTGACATGGTTTTGTTCCACACAGGTGGTCAGGGGCCATGCAGGGTGGGAACTGGGCCAGGGGCTTCCCACATGGGAGGCATGTCCCCTTGAGCCAAGGGCTGAGCTGGGGGCAAGAACCGAACTGGGAGTCTCCTCATGGAAAGCACATCCCAATTCAGCATAAGGGTCTACACAGGCCAGGGCAGGGACTCGATCCTTGGTCTCCGGGGCTGCAAAGCCATTCCGGCTTCCCCGTATACTTAAATTTTATGTCCAGAAAGTTGTAGCGTAAACTCTCCGGTAACAGGAACTCAAGGCAGCTGTCACTCTGAAGCAACTGGCAAGAAGACTGAAAAAATAATACTAATCTGACATGGGTGCTGGTTAATGGAGAATCTACTGTACATCAATATGCTAACAGTGGTTACCTCTGAGTTGGTGGGATTTTCAGAGATTTAAATCGTCTTCTCTTTATTGTCTGAGGAAGTTTGGGTGTGTTTGTAAATTGGAAAGATGCGAACTCATCTTCAAAGACCTCTGAGAAGGGTGTGGGAGGCCAAAGCACTCAGGTAGAAGTGGGGGTCAGCACGAAGGCCCCCGTGGTTGCTCTGTTTGTCCCCAACAATAACAGCTAAGCAGGCATTGCAGCTGCTCTCCCTCCCATCCCTGCCTGGAGGTCACTGAAGTGGGGTCTTCCCAAAACTCAGCATGTACATATTTGCGGGTGGGAGAAGGCAGCCATCTCTTGTATATGAAAAGGGTCCCTGCCCACTTCCCTCCATTCCTGGAGGTGAAGGTCCCCACAAGAGGGTATGGGGAACATTGACAGGCCTTTCTGTACCTGTGCACTTTCATCGAAAGGTCCCTAATCCCCAGAACCGATGAATATGCTACCTTGTATGAATGTTACCTTGTATGAATGTTACCTTGTATGAATATGTTACCTTGTAGAATATGTTACCTTATATGAATATGTTACCTTATATGAATATGTTACCTTTTATTCATGTTACCTTATATGAATATGCTACCTTGTGTGGGCAAAGGGATTTGGCAGATGTGGTTAAGGACTCTGAGATGGAGAGATTATCCTGGATGATCCAGGTAGGCTCAAAGTAATCGTAAGGGTCCTCCCAAGGGGAAGCAGGAGGGTCAGAGTCAGTAGTTGGTGATGTGACCATAGGAACAAAAGAATGGGGTGATGGAGGAAGGGGACGTGAACCAAAGGACGCTGGCAGCTTCTAGGAGCTGGAAAAAGTAAGGAAATAGATTCTCCCCTAGCACTTCCAGAAGGAAGCCCTGCCCATCCATTTTGGCCTTCTGATGTCAGAACTGTAAGAAATCAAATTTATGTTACTGTTATTTTAAGCCATGGAGTTTGTGGTAATTTGCTACAGCTGTAACAGAAAAGTAATGCCTCACCACCCACCGCCCCCCACCCTCCCCCCCAGCACCTCCAGGATAGTTCCCAACAATCCCTTCTTGTTTATGGCTAAGCTAGCTCAAGGAAGGTGCCTGTCACTTGCTACCAAAACAAGCCTTTCAGAATGACAACAAGTATCACACTGACAGGCCTGTCCTCCCCTCACACCCTCAGCTGCTTCTTTTTATCTCTTCCATTCCTTTCCCCAGAGCCTTCTACATGGGAGGTCACAGTCATTGTTTGCTGTTTGGTTGAGAACTAAAGGGGTGGGGTGGGAGGAAGAAGGTTTATTTTTAAAAGTCACACACAAACAAGTTCAGTTTCTGAGAAGCTGTGAATTTTAACTTTCCCCACAGGAACCCACCCAGAAAAGTATTCAAATTAGCAACTCTCTCTCATTGTGGTAAAATGTATATAACATAAAGTTTTACCATTTTAACCATCTTCTAAGTGTACAGCTCAAGTGGCACTAAGTATGTTCACATTGTTGTTCATCCTACACCACCATCCCTCTCTAGAACTTTTCCATCTTCCTGAACAGAACCTCTGTACCCATTAAACACTGAACTCCCCATTTCTCCTCCCCATCAGCCACTGGTGGCAACTTTTTTCTTGAAAAAGCCTTTTCAAAACCTTCAAAATCCAACCATTTCACCTCCTGATAAGGGCGTGGATGGCCAGGCTCCCGAACTATTCTGCTGAACTGTGTAGAACAAAATAATACAGAAATCTTTCTCCCACCCATGGAGATCAGGACACAGAAGTAAGGTTTCCACCAGAGGCCAGAGGGCAACTGAAGGGGAACCAGGACACCCTTGTTGCTTCCCCTGAAAAATGGACGCTTTTGCATTTCAATGCTAGAGAGCTGGGCTTCACGGCAGCAGGGGATCCTTGGTGTTAAAGGATAATTTTCAATGAAAGGTACAATCAAGAATCTCATGTTGGGGATGCTAGGATAGCTCAACAGGTTGAGCGCATGCTTTGCAAGTTCAAGGTCTGGGGATTGAATCCTAGCCCTGGCCAATGCAAACCCATATGCTGAACTGTGGCACAGCTGGTAACTGCTGGGATGGTGGCAAAGGTTCTCGCCTCCAATGTGGGAGGCTCCCAGTTCGGTTCCCACCCTGCATGGCCCCATATCCACCTGTGTGGAATGAAACCACGTCACAACTAATGATGTACAACTATGGAGACTGCTCTGGGCCTTCCCCATTCTCTTTCTCTCACCTTCTCTCAAAAACAATTTTTTTTTAGATTGTCATGCAGATATAAAAATGAGCACTTGTTAATGATTTTCTCCTACTCATTAATGAATGAGGGAGCCAGACAGATGTTGCAATAGGTTTAAAAGGCAGTCCACAGGACAGACACATTTATAGAGGAGGAATACTGAAACGGATGCAGCTCAACCTGTATAGGATGGGGCAGAATTTCCCTCTCTGTAGATAAGAAGAATTTCTGTGTTGTCAGAATATGCAGATAGCAGTTATCTATACTTTACAGAGAACTGGGACTAGAACACTCAGAGCAATGTCCTCTAGAGTTTAGGCAATGCACTGTTTCCATGGGAAGCCATGAGGGATGGCAGGCCTGAGGCTAAGGAATTAGAAAGAGCCGGTTAATGGAGCTCCTGAGAGGAGGGGCATCCAGAGTAGTCGTTCACAGACCCACAAGAACTACAGACTAGTCATTGGAGCTTCAGTTGTTGAATGGTTACCCACTGCTAGGCTCCCTGCTGTATTTTGCAGTGAAATTCTGATGTGAAACTTCTGCCTGAGGGTAGCCAGGAAGGAGAAGCCACAGAGCAAGACTGGACCCCAGGGCCTCGGTGGGCAGGAGCCCCAAAGTGTTTGAGATGAAGGCAAAGCTGCCGGGGAATGGCACACAGGCACTCAGGCAGCTTGACCAGGGCTGGACCACTCAGCTCAGGTGCTGCCCTAGGTGCTGTGCCCGGCGGAGGCCCTGAGGGCTGGGTCTGAACAGAGGGGTGTGCGTTCCAGAACTGGAGCCAGAAAGACAAGGTGACCTCAAAGGAGCCTCCAGGAGTCCATGAAGGAGGAATTTTTTTTTTTAAGATTTATTTTATTGTTATTTATTTATTTATTTTGACAGAGAGAAACAGAGACAGAGACAGAGAGACAGAGAGAAGAGGGAGGGCCCAGAGCAGTCTCCATAGTTGTACATCATCAGTTTTCAACATGGTTTCGTTTCACACAGGTGGGTGGGGGCCCACACAGGGCAGGAACTGGGCTGGGGGCCTCCTGCATGAGAGACACGCCCCCTTGACCCAGGGGCTGAACCTGGGGGTGAGAACTGAACTGGGGGTCTTCCACATAGGAAGCACATCCCAGTTTAGCATATGGGGCTGCAAGGGCCAGGGCCGGGATTTGATTCTTGGTCCCTACGGCTGTAAGGCGAGCACTTAACCTCCTGAGCCATCCCGGCTTCCCCTGAAGGAGGAATTTTGAGACTGTGAGGGGATTTCTGCCTGGGGGCATGGGGCATTCTGGAGCCCCTATCAACACAGTATGGGGAGCTCTGCCTGTGATCTCTGTCCTGGCACCCCCAAAGCTGAGTGAGGCAAGAGTCTCAAAAAGTTGAAGCCTGTACCTCCATCCAGTCTCTGTGAAATCCCCAATGGAAATGATCAATTGCTGAAAATCAGGGCGCATTCTCACAACCACCACCAGAGGGCGACCATCACTAGGCTAACCTACAAAGGAGTCTGGCGGAACCTAACCCACCCTGCACCCTCAGGAGATGCACAGAAACCATGGGAATTTCAAGTCTCCAGGCTGAGAGGAGGAGCAGAGGAAACGCATCTGCTTCCTAGAGAGCTGAGAACCCAGACAGGAAAAGCAGATCCTGATCACAGATCTCTCCCACCCTCCTCACCACACACTGCTCTTATTCTTATTGTTTCACTTACATCTGTACAGAGATTGAAATTCCAACCATTAAAAATTCAATGGTTCAGGGGAAGCCAGGATAGCTCACTGGGTTAAGTGCTCACTTTGCAGCCCTGGGGGCCAAGGATCGAATTCCAGCCCCGGCCCTTGTGGACCCATATGCTGAACTGGAGAGTGCCCCCAGTTCAGTTCTCACCAGGGTGAGACCCCTGCCCAGTTCCTGCCCTGTGCAGCCTTGATCCCACCTGTGGAATGAAACTACAGTGATCCCTCGTTTTTCGCGGTTAGTGGGGACCAGAACCTTCCGCGAAAGCTGAAAAACCGCGAAGTAGGATTTGCCCCTAGGAATTTTCGTGTATGCGGGTACAAGAATGTTTTAAATATGTAAACAGTATTCATACTTTACTCATTTAAGACAAAAATTACAACAGTATACGTATTTACTTAAACGTGTCAGTGCTAATTAATAAGGTTCATTACAAAACCT
>PVKE010019034.1:5835-29014 GCA_004027555.1 Craseonycteris thonglongyai | reverse complement strand
GGGCACCAGATATATCGGGTTGGAGGGGGACCTGATTCTGGGAGCTGGGCACATAATGCGATGCATGGGTGATGTGATGTGGAGTTGTCCATTGGGAAACTGTCTGACTGTTACCAACCAATGTCACCCCATTAAATTTAACAATAAAATATAATTAATATTAAACAAACAAACAAAAAAAAAAAGGTGTTAGGCTCAGACTATGGCTATCACTGTGGAGATGGTCAGTCACTACAAAATCCAGAATATATTTTAGAAGTTGAATAAGATTTCCTAATGTACTGGATTAGGAGTATAAGGAGAAGAAAAGAGTAAAAACTTCTAAGTTTCTGGCCTAAGCAAATGGATAAATGGTTGATGTCATTTGCTCTACAGCGAAGGCTTAGAGGAGCAAGCTGAGAGAGGGTATTTATAATGGTTTTTGAATTTAATACATACTTTCACTTTATTTTGAGTTCATCTGCCAAATTTCTCCAACTAGTTTACAATTTGTTTTGTACTTCTTTTGTATCCTTATGCGCCTCACACAGTACTGATTTAATAAATGCCTGCTGAATCTAATTAAATTGAAGTAGCCTTACAAGAACATATATGAATCAACATTTTCAAACCTTATGTTTGAAAAATCAAATACAGATGTTTTAATCAAAGACAGTACATGTTTAACATTAAAAAACAAATGCTAGAGAGAAACCTACTAGATATATGTTTACAAATTTTTTAAATGTATGCACTGTTGAATGCTTGGTGGCATAAATAAAATTGCAGAGATAGGTTTTCAAAAAGACTTACATAAAAAGACTTTTAAATATAATAAATTACAATTAAACTAAACAGAAATTAACTACACTTGACATCAAATTTTAAATAACTGTTAACATCACATGATGAATTTTGAAAGAATGGAATCCTCTGTCATTGTCACAACCAATATAGTAAAGGGAAATCATATGAATACAAACTTTCATGTGTTCACTTTAAATCATACTGTGGCAAAGTTGACTCCTAGCAGCTGGTGTTCTTGTGGGTAATTGGTTCTGGCATGTTAGCCCCAGGAAAACGTTTCCATCATTTTATAGCCATATCTTGGGCAGAAAAATAGCCAGAGAAAATATTTAATTTTTTATTTCATACTTTTTCTACAGACCTTTTATACATTTTTCCCTTAATAACTAATTAATTCTCTATCAATTCAAAACATCTAAAAAACTATACTAGTTTAAAAATTGTACACTTTCCCTTCCAAAGTATGCTAACATATAATAAGAACATTTTCAGATGGTTATTAATTGCCTTAAGTTTGTACTTTTTAAAACTGCTACTTAATTATGAATGCTATACACCACTGATCTAATAACTGAGACTCACCAGGACTTACTGACAATCATAAGCAATAGCAGTAATATAATATAAGGGAGCCCAAGGGAAGATATTTTTATGATAACGAAAGTATTAACAGAAATGTTGCTTATTTAGAGTATACAGTTCTTCACCTGCTCCCTACAACACTAACACAAGTACCACTGGTAAAATTTGTATTTACCATTAGGTAGTACAAATACCACCTTGTTTTGTTTTGAAACAATTATCAATACCAAAAACCAGAGATACGGTTTACTCCCATATTTCTCTCCCCCAGCAAAGTTTAAGGTCCTCAGAAGCAGAGACTATCACTTGTTTATTCTAGTAACTCCAATTTCACCTAGTATCTAAAACAGCAGATGCTCAATAAATATGTCTTATCCTTTGTTCTGCTCCTAAACCTTGGCCCCAACTTGGCAATCCTTGGCAAAAAAAATTTGTCCTGTGGTTAACAATGACACATCTCTAAGATGGAGCTTCCTCCAATTCCTCTCCTTTCTTCAAGTTACAAGTCCCATGTAATTCATAAAATCTCTGACTGCCCCAGACAGAAGCTAACTCCCTTTTTTAAAGTTCTAATGACTGTACTGTCTAACGACATATGTGACATGAATACACTATCTTGGACTACTAATTATTCTTTCATTTTCAATCCAGATCTAGATATACAAAGGCTGTCTGGAAAGTATCCAGCCACGTAACCATTCTTGTTATACTGACAACAGAAAGTCTTCGTATACTGTTCCTTCAACTAAATTAATTTCAAGCACTGAATAAGGATTTATATTTGTGCCCCAAAACCCAGAAAAGTGCTTTGTATTCAATAAATGTTCACTGATAAAAATGAAGACGATAAAAATAATATGGAGCCAGTTCTGTATTTTCTTCTATCATGTATTCACTCAAAGGCCTAGCAATGTAATTAAGGAATGGGTAACTGTCACAACCAAAACTATCAAAATTATATTATTACTAACCAAATAGTTATAATTCCACTGTCTCCCAACATTTTGAGTGAGATTGTATATATATATGTGTATGTATCAACTCATAATAAAGACATAAGAAGTGAAAAGGTAGGCATACACCCTCCAAAAATTATCATCAGCAGCAATAAAAATTATATAGCACAATAACAAAAGATGCCACAAAACAATATGCTTCCAATGTTTTTTAAATAGGTATACAATGTGTACTATCAATGTGCATTTATGTTTGTGTATTTATGTAGATAAACCAAAAAAGGGGGAATAAAAAAACAAGAAAATGTTAGTAATTATTACATGGTAAAATTGAAGAAGATATTTACTTTATTCTTTATGCCTTTCTCTATTCTCCAAATCAGAAACGCATACCTAAATACAACAAACAAATTTTAAAAATTAAACCTCCCAACATTTAGAAATTTTGTTGTTGATATTATAAGCTAACAATTTCAACTTAGTCTAATAAGCAATATAATAAAGTTATAGAACTAAGCTACTTCTTAAGGCTAAATTCAGTCCCTGAAATATTTAAAGTTTTACCCAATCTGAACCAACCACCCTGTTACCATAGTATGGTAATATTTATATAGTGAGTATAAATAAAAGGCTATATTTAGATAAAGGAAAGATAGAGCTTAGTATCCGGCATATATCATGTGCAGATTCATGTTTCTTTAGACATAGTCACAAAATCTATGTGTAAAACCTTTCATCTCATTCAGAATTACAGACACTTTATAACTAGCTGACAAAAGCTAAAAGACCAATTAATACATTGCATTTTTCAGAAAACTTTTTCTAATACTGAAATTAATTAATCTAGACAGAAAGTTCATATCGGCTAACCAAAAAAATGCCTCCCCCAAAAGTCTTCCATTCATAGAATACTACTTTGAATATCTACGGTAAACAAAAACAAATATTCAAATTAATATTCTAGACTGGACACATTAGCAAAACAACATGGAACAGTCATTGTGAAAAACAGTTTAACAGATTTTTTTAAAACCAAACCACAACAACCATACAACCTAGAAATCGCATTCCTGGGTATTTATCCTAGAGAAATGAAAACTCATGTTTACACAAAAACCTGCACATGAATATTTATAGCAGTTTTATTTGTAATAGACTAAACTGGAAACAAGCCAGATGTCCTTCAATGGGTGAATGTTTAAACAAATTAATACAGCCATACCATGGAAAACTACTCAGCAATAAAAAGGAATGTACTAGTGATATGTGCAACAATGTGAGAATTATGCTGAGTTAAAACAACTAATCACAAATAGTAAATACTATGATTTTACTCATATACCATTCTTAAAATGACTACAGAAATGACAGAATTACAGAAATAAAGAATAGATGAGTGGTTGCCAGAAGCTAAGCAGGGGTAGGCAGTGGGTAACAGTAAGAGGAAAGGGGATGTGGTTAGAGAAGGGAAGCAAGCAAGACCCTAATGGTGAAGGAAACATTCTCTATCTTGACTACAGTAAATATCCTAATTTTTATACTAGTATAGTTTTATAAGATATTATAATTGGGGGAAACTGGATAAAGAGTACATAAGATTTCTCAATTATTTCTTAAAACCACATATGAATCTGTGATTATTTCAAAATAAAAAGTGTAATATAAAAAAACACGGTGGGGAAGCCGGGATGGCTCAGTGGGTTAAGCGCTCACTTTGCAGCGCCGTGGACCAAGGATCGAATCCCGGCCCCGGCCCGTGCGGAACCATATGCTGAACTGGGGAGTTCCCCCAGTTCAGTTCTCTCTCTGTTTCTGTATCTCTGTATCTCTCTCTCTCTCTCTCTCTCTCTCTCTCTCTCTCTCTCTCTCTCTCTCTCTCTCTCTCTCTCTCTCTCAAAATTAATAAATAAATAAATCTTAAAAAAAAAAAACAACACGGTATTTTAAGGGCATTCTCAACATTGACTATACCAAAATCAAAGATCTCTCCAGTAATTTACAATCTAAACCAGGCAACACACACACACACACGTTTGTAAAAGTTTACTTAGCATTTAAAGACAAGTGTATAAATACAAACAGTATTTGAGTATTAAAGTATATACCATGTAGTAGTATAGAAAAATACGTGTTTGCTAAAAGATAAAAAATACATTAAAAGTCAGATCCATTCTAATATGCAAAAATAATATTTTTAAGGTTTTTAAAAAACAAGAAAGGAGAGCAACAACCAGAATAGTTTAGTGCTACTATTATAGTTCCCACAGCACCTGGATTCACCTTTCAGTCTTTTCAAACATTATTATTTCTATTGTGACTTCTCTATTAGACAGCAAACTCAACTATAAAAACTGTCTCTATTGGCCACCAGCATATTGAACAGTCACTGACACATGGTAAGTACAGAACAAAATTAAATAGTTTATAACTGAAATGAGTTGGCTAATATAATTCTGAACTATATTTCCTTGTTACAAAATTTAAAAACTTATTTTTAGGTAAATAAATAATTGTCTTTTAGTTGAATTTTTCAACATTGCCTTTCAATTTTAAACAACTTTAAAATTTTTTAATATAAATATGTTTTTAAAATATAAACTTGGCAATGAAAATTATATAATCTTGATTATATATTTACCCTAAAGAATATCAAACTAGTTAACATTAATTTCACTAAACATAGAAATTTAGAAGCCTAGCTAATTATATTCTTAAATATACTCAGTGTTTGCAAATAGAACCAATGCTCTTCTGATGTCCAGGAAGAATTTACCTCATAAAAACTGATGTTTACATTGTTTTTTCCTATGAGAAATGGCAACAGAAACATAATATAAAATGAAATGAAAGACATATAGAGATATACTGAATAGATATAGATCCTATCAAAAAATGAAGATCTAAGCTTTAAGAAAACAAAAACCATGAATGGCACAAAGCAGGGAACCATTCCTCTTCTGAGATAAGTAAAATTCAGACATAGAGGACAGAAATAAACAAGACGGCATCAAGGCTCTTTAAAATGTTACAGTCTAGCTTTTAAAACAGAGGCAGAAAATATTCTCAAATTTAAGGAACTTTCCATCTTCTAAGAAAATCTGATTTTTTAAAAGGATTAAAAAGCACATCGAAAAACCTCCTCAACAACAAGAACTAAATAAATAAATTACTTACCAAGTTGGCCATATAAATTGTGAGCAGCCCTCTCCTGAAAATAATGTTAAAAAGAGATAGAGATTAAGCACCAATCTGACTTAGAGTCAATCATTTTTTAGAAATCTATCAAATTAAGTGTCAGTTACCGAGAAAAAAAAAGTAGATTATGATGAACCAAGTTTCCATTACCCTAATAGTTGGGAATAAATAGATTTCTTAAGTCATTCTGTTGTTGGTCATTAAACATTCTGTTTAGTGGTCATTAATTTAAATTCTTTAAAATTATTATTGCCTAGTAAGTGTTAACTTACCGTATAATGGTGGTCATTTTACAATATACAGCAATATCCAGTCATTATATTGTACACCTTAAACTAATATAATATGTCAATTATATCTCTATTAAAAAATTACACCTGGAACCTATGTAATTTTTTACCAACCAATGTCACCTTAATAAATTTAACAATAATAAAATAACAGTATAAATAAATTACTATTGTCTCATATTACTTATAAATAGAAAGAGTAGTACAATTTGCTATTAGTCTATGTTTATATTAGAAAATTCTAAATTTAACAAAGAATCTTAATGAATTCATCTTGCCAAAAAGTCAAGGCCAGAACAATTCCATGCAAATTTATTCAAAAGAAACCAAGTCTTCTAGTAACATCTGCTTCACACATAATTCAACTGTTAATTAGATGTCATTAAAAATCAAACTAAATTATTTAGGTTTTACCTTCATTAAGTGAGAAGTCAGGCACTAAGTGAACTTTCTAATACCAAAGGACAACACTTCACTTTACAGAAAAGTCACACATTCACTAAATATATTTAACAAGAATTCAGGTAGACACTCAAAAGATAAGTACAATTTTATGCCTTTAATCACTTTATTTAACTTCCACTGCATGAGACCACGAAAATAAGCACAATCCTATTCTCTAGGAAAG
This sequence comes from Craseonycteris thonglongyai, assembly GCA_004027555.1. NCBI lineage: Eukaryota > Metazoa > Chordata > Mammalia > Chiroptera > Craseonycteridae > Craseonycteris > Craseonycteris thonglongyai. The sequence goes on along the minus strand of PVKE010019034.1, from coordinate 22,577 downwards.
AGGTATATAATGTTTTAAGAATTCTGAAAATTATTAAAAACTTATTTGAGTCTCAATTATAAACAATTTTTTGTACTAAAAATACTTTACATATAAGATACCAATTTTCCAGGTCATGAATTAACATTATCAATAAAATCTTGATGTCTGATGACATCATATACAGTCTGGATTGTTCATCATGCAAAAAGGCTCAATAAGATTTTAAATATTACTAAAGCCACATGGAGGCAGTATGATTTAACTGAACAACACTGAAGTGAAATTAGGAAATCACCACTCAGTGAAGTTTAATTCTCTAGTACTCTGTAATGAGGTCATTAAAATAAGGGAAGAAGACCAGTTATGTAATTTATATTTTTAAACATTAAAACTATTTAAACATAAAGACTCATTCATCTCCAACATATAAAACATAATATTGGACCTACTGTGATTGAAAGGGGAAGGAAGTCTAGGCATGCCCATTGAGCCACACTCTCCCAGCCCCCAGTCAAGGTCCCTCCTCAGCAGGTCTTAAATGCACCTCAGCTGAACAACAGAATTCTACTGCGCCTCTAAAAAAGAATTTAAAAATCACTGATCATCTTATCAGTAAGGTCCCTTTTAGCTCTTCCTCTCTCTGACTTGTACATATTAATTGAAATTTTTCTTACTCATCATTACCAATCTCATCAGTTTATACCAAGTGAAAGATACTCTAATAGTAGTTATTTTAAATAATTTATATAAAGAAAAATTAGGGTAACATCAATATACAAGAAAAGTTAAATTCTTCTCAGGGGATACCTACTCTTACCAAAAGCTGATTCCATATGAAGAAAAAAATAATATTCTTAATTACAAAACCAAAATAAAAGTATTTCTGTAAGTTCAGTGGTAGTGTTTGATAATACATTTCATTATGAAGTGAACTAATACATTTTGCCTTTAAAAACATTTTTTCCACTAATCTAATTCTATCTCTAATGTTGAACAGTAATCCAGCAAGTCTCGTCACTAGCTTCCATCTATTGGATAATATTACCTTTAACTATCGAGTTGTATTATATTGTTTACCTTCATACTTTTACAAGAATTCAATAATAGCACTGGCATCTAAGGGGCACTAAACAAACAGTTGTGGAATTACTAAACAAGGTGTTACTAGGAAGCTAGCCTTATAGAAAGAAACACATTATAGACACACATATCTGTTTAATATGATGTCCTAACAGGCATCGGTGCTTTCGGCTGAGGATGAATAAAGCCTTCATGTACTCTTACTATTGGGGAAAAGCAGAGGATGCATTTTTATTAGATTATGTCCTATTACGGTCTCAAATAATGAGGAAGATTACTCCTTCCCAGCTTTATCTGAATTCCAACCCAGAGCTAACAGCCTGAAGCATAAGAGGGCAGTTATCTGTGAAGGGCATGATATGCTGGATTACACAGCCAGACTCTTTATGGTAGGTTTCCCTGGTATGGCCTCTTCAGCCTCCATTCCAATTCCAATTTGGTATGCGTAACATCTGTACACTGATTTGTTTTATCACTTCACCAGAGATGTTCAGTATCACAAGAAACAGATAGGTTAATTAAATGCTATTTTATTATTTAACACTTGACTATATCTAGCCTAAATCTGAAGACATCCCCTTCCTAGTGAGTAAATTCCCTATGGAAACCAAATTACCGTACATATTAAAACAATACTATAACAGTGAAGGGGAAGAGTGAGGTGCCAATTAGAAAAAGTGGCCTAGGCCTAAAGAGGAAGGACTGGGGCCAAAAAAAGCAATAATTTTTAAAATTTCACAGGAAATTCTGATACATCAATACTCCCATTCTGCTGAGAATAATTAGGTTAAAAGATTGGCAAAGCTCAGTGACTAAACATTCTAAAGTTAGACAATTGTACATTTAAACCACAGATAAGCTTTTTTTTTTTTTTTTTAATGAGGGAAAGAGGTAAATCTCTTAAACTTCATGAAGAATTTCAGTGGGTACATCAAGGGATACTACTTAAAAAACATATTAAGAATTACTGCTGTAGGAACTAATTATACAATCAGAGAATCATTATTCCTATGGGAAAATATTTAAAAATTTTTCTTAACATCTTAATGGATTAAGTTTTCCTCACATTCTACTGAAATTACAAGTATTGTTATCTTTCAATGACACTATTGTGTCTAATTAGATGAGCAATAACATCTTTTTTCTGGAAACTTTAGTGTATATACTTTGAGCTAACCTTAAACTTTTTTATGACACTGTATATAATACCTTTCATCAATAAGGTCACTAGAGAGTACAATAGAAACGGTGTAACTTCTGAATTCTAAATATTTATACAATATATACATATATGTACATACACATACATACACACACACATACATACTTGTATTCTACAGATGAGGAGAAATTAAAAGATTAAAGATAAACAAGGTGAAAGTTCCTAAACATAGTAATGGTTTACTAAGAGATGCTATTTAAACACCTCAAAATGGGTAAGATAAACTTCCAGTCTAGAGCAAGATAATAACCTATTATACATAGTGGATAATATAAATTTTTCAGAAGACTGAAAGGTAATTTAATTTTCCTCCTGTGAAAATAACATGACACTGAAACTTGAAGATGCTAAGAATTTATAGACAAACTTCACAATACTCTTTTATACACATATTATATAGTTCATTCATTTTGGTCATATCTGCTTAAGGAGTTTCATAACTACAACTGTGTAATTTAACAATTCAACCCATGAGTATGCTTAGAATAAACATTCAGTCTTCGATATTGTAATGAACGTCCATGTTTGAGCACCCTGCTGTTTTAATTTATCTAAACTAATGGTAAAAATCAAAGCAAATTCCATACAAATTCTACAAAACAAAATCCATCAGAACAACTTCTTTCTGAACCACAAACAAAGCACTTCCTAGAAAAGAATGAGAAGACTAGTTCTTAACAGCCCACCTAGGGATAAACTAGATGTTACCAATGTTTCCTGCTGAGTTACTATGATCACAGTTCCTTGTGGCACAAATTTTTTTAAGAAACCCTGGAAACAACTTCAAAGCTTTCTCAGAACCCCACAGTGATGAGATTAAGATTTAAGTAAGCTGCCCTCTTACAAGGACTCAGGAACTAACTGGCAAATGATGCTTAATTCTGTAAAGGGAGAGAGGGAAACTGGGAAAGATGGTTGGATGGGTGGATGGATGATGGGTGGATGGACGGCTGGATGGATGGATGAATGGATGGATGGATGGATGAACGGACAGACGGATTGGTTGGAGAAAATTTAGGGAGGAAATAAAGTTAAACCAATATATAATAGATAAAGACATATTTATGAACACTGATAGATCTTCACTTAAATGTGTATATTAGGGATGTCTGGAAGGTATCCAGCCATGTAATATAAAAAAATAGAGAGATTTATGGCTGGATTTTTCCCAGAAAGCCCTTGTATATATCTCTCTAATCACCTCCCCTGGCTTCAATGACCACCAAAAAGAAGGAAACTTCAAATTTTATTTTTATAATTACCATGCTTCTCCTGAATCTAGATATATTTCAAGCTGCCTACTGGCTAACTCCACCAACTTACTGATTTTCTTTGTGAATTAAAGACACAATTATAAATTCCTTTGCCTTAAAGTAAAAATATTAATAGCAACTATAATATTAACATTTCCTTTTGGGCACTAGATATAATTTTAAAATATAAATAACTTCAACCTTTGTAAATTACTTAAAATCTATTAAGAGAGCTTGATAACTTATTAAAATATTTATTTAAAATTTGTAGCAAGAAATACTTTTTCAAAGCAAATAGCACTACTAGTCAATTTTTGCACAATTTCAGATAAAATAGATCAGACTTCCTGAAAATGCAGTAAAAAAGACTTGCTTTTCTTTGTTTTAAGGTTAACTCCAAAAATATTTTAAAAACCTGCTTTATAAAAGATAGGTCAGTAGCATCTAAGCAATACTAGAAAAACTTAAAGTTTTTAATTAGACCCCATACCAGGATTTGTGGTTGATATTCACATATATAGACAACTCTCAACAAAAAGAACTAAAGATCTTATATACAGGTATTGCATTGCCTAACAAACACAAGAACTAAATCAACACATATCACAAAGCGTTCAACTACATAACAGTCACATCAAGGTAAGGATCAATGTTTCCTCAGCAACCATGAGATTGCACTAATAAAGAAGCATGATTTAAAAGTTTGATTGTTTTTAAAGCAGTAAAACCACCTCTATTAGTATTGAGAACAGGTCATAATCTATAACAACTACAAACATTTTATGAATGTCTACTGTCTACGAACACTAGTACAAGCTCATTCAAAGAAAATAAAAGCAGAAAGCTTTTAAAAGTTCACTATCAAAAGTAAAAAGAGAATAGGAAATAAACTAGTAACCAAAATTCAAGTAATTGCCTCTCTTCCAAGAAACCTCTTTATGCTTTAAGAAGTTACAGCTTTTAATATTAATAACACAATTTTACTTTGGTACTACTGCATTTAAACAAATGATGGTCTTCAAAGAAAAGTTTAATTTTTTTAAACTAACATTATAAAATAAATACAAATAAATAAATAAAACATTATAAAAATAAGATCTAGACTAATACATCAACAGCAAAGAATATTACTTCAAAAAGCAAATACATAGTAACTCAAGCAACCAGAAACTGCATTTATCCAGCATCCACCAATTCCCATGCATCCTGCTTAACTGAGAGTCTACTTACTGTAACTTCAAAAATACTCTAATTATTCAAGTGCCAAAAATAAATAAATGTAGCAAACTTGGTTTAAGGCATCTTTAAAGTTTCATGTATGAGTAACGTATTTTAAAATCATAGTTCCAAAACCAATATTCATATTTTTAAATTGGTCAATAAGTTACCATCACCAGAATAACTTTCTCATTACATAAGGGCAAAAAAACAGTAAGAATACTTAACACTTAATACTATGTGTCAGGTACTGTTCTACACACTTTTACATATATTAACTCATTTAATTCTCTGAATTAACATGAGCAGATTATCGCTATCCATTTTTCAGGTAAGAAATAAACCATAGAAGTCACACAGTAAGTGGCAGAGCCAGAGTCTTAAACCAGTAGCACAACTCCAGAATCCAGTCTTTACTATTCCATACTGTCCTCTCAAGTGGGGTCATCTAGGGGAAGCAGGATGGCTCAGTGGGTTAAGCGCTCACTTTGCAGCGCCTGGGACCAAGGATGGAATCCCGGCCCCGGCCTGTGCGGACCCATATGCTGAACTGGGAGCTCCCCCAGTTCAGTTCTCTCTCTGTCTCTGTATCTCTCTCTCTCTCTCTCTCTGTCTAAACAATAAATATTAAAAAAATTAAAAAAAAAGTAAATCAAGTGGGGTCATCTACGTTTCTAGCAATACTGACTTGATGCTGTTGGAATAGTAACTACCAGTCCTCTGAGTTTACAAATTTTAATAATCCAAAAGAATTATGATATAATCAAACAGAGAACCACAAAAATTTAAATACTATTACATTTATAACAATACATCAAAAGTGGCTTCAGGTGGTTTAAGTCAGGGGTCTCCAAACTTTTTAGCCCGCAGGCCGCATTAACTATCAAACAGCAGTTTGGGGGCCGACTACACACTCGAGGTCCAAATAAAAAAGAATAAAAACATAGATGTTGTTTTTAATTATTTATTTAATATTATTTTATTCAGATAAAAAGGTCTCCACGGGCCGGATGATAGGGCCTCGCGGGCCGTAGTTTGGAGACCCCTGGTTTAAGTAAATAGTTGGTTACCTGATAAGACCTATCTATAATTTTACAAGGGGATCAATAATTACAATAAACATCGTCATAAACTGAAAGATTATCCCAACTTGATTAATATAGGACCCCATCTTAATTATCTGGGATAAAAATGGAATCAATGCAGCTGTCAGCAATGACTACTCATACAATGGCAAAAATTCTTTTATATAAAAGCTTTAACTTCAACTGTTTACCTGACAACAATTTCCATACCAGACTGGAGCATTTTACAGAAATCTTATTATTTCACACAGAACATTTTCAGGTTGAATAAAAATAAAAGTATTTTTTTAATGAGAAGATGCCTTAAAAATAATTGACTTAACAGAGTTCACTCAATGAGCCTGAAGCAAAATATGGCTCCTGATGATAATAGAAAACTGTTAGATGTGACTTTGGGTGATGAACACACAATGCAATATACAGATGACATACTATAGAATTGTACACTTGAAACCTACATTATTTTATTAACCAGTGTCATCCCAATAAACTTAATAAAATTAAGAAAACTACTGTTAATTTCTTTCAGTGTGATAATGGTATTGTGGTTATAGAGAAGATCTTTAATTAGAATTTGTGTGTGCAATGTGTTAGTTAGATATGCCAGAGAACCCTCTAATTTTTAGTAAACAAAGACTAATGGGTACTATTGCTCTATAATGTCAATCTTTTTATTTTTTAAGCTTAATAAGCATAAAAGATAACATATACCGGTAACTAAATTTTCTATCAAATATTTGCAAGACTAAAAAACATGTGGAAATATTTCTCATACCTGGACTACAATAAATAAGAAAAATACTTTTCTAGTTGGCCTGGGGCCAGTAAATCAGTTCTATTAAATATGTAGGTATGTAAAAACTTACCTGCTTTTTCTCTCAATTAGAATGGCCACATAAGATGCTGGCAGAGCGGCACCAAAGCCAGGACTCCATGAGTAGAATTTTCCAAGTATCTTCCTGAAATTCAAATTTGGAACATTTGTATGAAATTTCTAATTGGTCATTTCAGTTATTCCACATATAAATTGTCCATTTCAGTACACCCTCTATCTAAATAGCCCATAGCACGTCAAATTCAAAATGTCCAAAACCAAACTATTTCTCTCTCCAAGCCTCATAAACTTATTCTCTATTTTCCTAAGTTAATGGCATCAACACTAGGAGACATCCTTGGTTTCTCCTTCGCCCTTACCCCATGTATTAAATCATTCCCTTAAATTTTGCCATATGCAATTAACTTCTCAAATTCCTCTACAACCTACTGTCCCCAGCCTTAGTTAAATCCCTCATCATATCTCATTCAGGCTACTACAACAACAAACTAACAGGTATCTCTCTAATAATTTAGCGAGTCATAGTCATTCAGACAGTCCCTGGATTCAACATTGGTAACTATGCAAAAACCCTCTATGCCCTCAGTTTCCTTATCTATAAAATGGGACTATTAATATTACCTATCTCATATAGTTGTTATGAAGACTACATGAGATATTCCCCAGCATCATAAATGGCACACAGAAAATACACAGAAAATGTTAGCTGTTATTATAATTATTACCATTATTTTTGCTATTTTAACATATAACAGATACTCAACAAATATCTCTCCCTCTTTGAATCTACAACCCTTGATGACTTTCTTAACAGAACTTATTAAATAAAGTACTTCATATTTTCTAATTACATGTGTACATTATTTTTTATTTACTAGAATGTATCCTTTGACAGTAAGAATCTGGATAGTATCTCACACATTATAAATGGCCAATTAGCTGCTTCGGTTTTTTAAGAGAAAAAATTTTTGAAGATGTTAGAAAGATTTTATTTGTTTCCTTTCAAACATAATATGTTCTTAAGAAAAGGAGAAGCAGCACACAAAAATTACAAGAAATTATCTGTACAAAGTTGGTCAATTGCTAAACAATACATTATAGGAAAAATATATATACATACAGATAAGAATCAAAATCATAGATGAAATTATCTTTTTAATTAAAGCTTAGCTTTAAAAAAAAAATTAGAAAAACCTACTAAGCATATCTAACAGTGGTATTTCTGAAACAGATCTCAGAAACCCTCTACCTAAGAAGACTGGAAGTAGTTTTCCCTCTAATATAAAATCGACAAAGGACTCAAGAAGCTACTGAATGTAAAAATGAAATAAAAATTACTCAATGACTTAGTTACAGAAAGAACACAGATGCTATCTTACAAGTATTTTGTTTCCACAATTTAACCAAAAAGGTTCATAGAACATAAATACTCATGTGTTGCAATAGCAATTTATTATTGTAATTTTTCAAAACTTAATTATCTTATAACTTTATCTTTAGTTTTAAAAAGTGTTAGAAACTTTCCAGAGACCACATGATAGTTTTTCTTACACAGATTTTCAAGTTAAAGGTATGATTTACTGAACATAAACCTTATCAATTATTTTCTGCATAATTTAAAAGTTTATTAATGTTTTGAAGGAAAAACTCTGTAAAAGACATTTGGAAATTTTACTTTTAATTGCAGTTAAAATATATGTGCAGAACTCTGAACAACACTAATTAGATAAAAACTAATATGAGGATAATGTGAAGTTAATATTTTAACATTGACAAATTAAAAAAACACTAGTTTGGGTTTTCAACTATTAGTGGGGAAAAAGATAAAAAGTAAAATAATAAGTATGTTAGTTATATCACAGAACTAAAGACTGAATTCTAACTGCATTTGTATTGTATAATGCATGTCACATAGGTAATATACATAAGACTGAATAAGGACAAAAATTTTCATCAGTAGAATATACCAGAGGTTAACTTACTGTTTTATATATAAACATGAGTACGAAGTTCTTTCACCACATAAGGACTAAACTATATCATGGACAACTGCTTTAAATTCCTGACCTATGAATTTGAAAAGTTAAAAAACCCTCATCAACAACTTGGTAAATATAGTAGCCCTCAGAAAATGTATGCTACATTAAAGCACTTTTGCTATATAATCACAACAATAACTGAAGTTTATATTACATCTTTAGACCACAAGGCCCACTAGTCTTGGTTTTACAAGCTTTCTTTGGGATGAATAAATGTTATTTCAGAGAGAAAAAGTATATACAAGCAGTGACCTGAACAACATTTATATAAACATGTTTGTTTCCATGTCAACAAAGGAATTTGCATTAACCTCCAGTGGTGATTATGTGTACCAACCTTAAAATGCAAAAGAAAGCCATATACAAGGCCCCATTAGCAGTCAGAAATGAAGCGGATTGCAGGATCTCAGGGAGTAGTTTGTATAAATAATAGTCTAATTTTCGTTTCCGTAGAATTGCTGCAATCTGAAAAGAGAAAAAAACCTCTTGTTTAATCCAACCAACTTTTTCCACTTAAATAAGTTCTTACATGGAAGCTACTGAATAACAGCATAACTTTTAAAATTAAAACCCCTTGGATTATACTGATTCCTCTAGAAAAATACAATTTCTGAGGCAGAAGACACTTTAATTTATTGAAGGTATAATGGGTAAAACATACACCGGGAAATTACAACATGGGTCATATAATGAGTAAACATCATGTGCTGAGGTAAATATTTATAATGCCTTAAAAACGTTTTAAACTGAAAAATAAAATTTATTTTTAAATGGAAAAAATAAAGAATAATTCAGATAGAAACTGAATGCTAAAACAAAATTACATTAAGAATATTATCAGGGAAGCCGGGATGGCTCAGTGGATTAAGCGCTCACTTGGCAGCGCCGGGGACCAAGGATCGAATCCCGGCCCCGGCCCCGGCCCATGTGGACCCATATGCTGAACTGGGGAGTGCCCCCAGTTCAGTTCTCACCGGGGTGAAGACCCCGGCCCAGTTCCTGCCCTGTGCAGCCCCGCGCCCACCTGTGGAATGAAACTATGTGGAAAAACCAATGATGTGCAACTATGGAGACTGTTCTGGGCCCTCCCCCTTCTCTCTGTCTCTGTATCTCTCTCTCTCTCTGTCAAAAACAATAAAAATAAATCTTTAAAAAAAAAGAATATTATCAGCCTGGATATTAGAGAACCTCAATGAGAGAAATGGGAGAAATTTATTCAGTTATTCAAATATGACTGTAAAAAGTACTACACTAGGAATACAAAAAGTAAAAAGTAAAATGAATGATTTCTGGCCTAAAATAAATGAGTTCATTAAAAAAAAAAGAAAGGCATGAAAAACAAGACTGAATATAGCATAATAGGGGTAGTACCATGTGCAAGCAGAAAATAGAAACAGGAACAAGTTCCAGTATAGAGACAGCGTAAGTTATCCCAAAAATACAGAGGGTGCAAAAAAAAAAGAAATGTATTCACATTTTAAAAAAAAGGAAAAACCTGTATTAAAATTGTAATACTCAATATATACCTATTAAAAAGATGAACACAAGTCACATTTGACTTTTGCCAAGTACAACAGGTGCTCAAGTTATTATCATCAGCATCCAGACACTTCTGATTACAGCAAACTACTGCTTGAGCAACATTGACCAAAGTGTACATTTGTATCATTGCAAATGCCACTTCAATTCACCATACGTCTCAAACTTATGAGTGTGTGCAATTGTTAGGCGTGTTGGAAGTTCTCTTGCATACTCACACCTCCATTGTCGTCGTATTTTCACAATTTTTTCAAATTTCAAATACCACTTCAAAATGGTCTTGTGCTTCTCCAACAACCATGTTTCTACCACATTGTGACTGTCCTGCCTGTCCCATGACGATGCTAGCATTCATTTGATTAATGCCATCTTTTGAGCAAACATCATACTACACATTGCTACTGTAGTTCAATTCAACTTTGAAAAGTAATACACAGATAACATCACTTAAAATGTGTGTATATTTTTTGACACCCCCAATATTTTATACAGAATATCAACTATGAGTCTTCATGACTTATCTTTTACATTGAAAACATATTTGCTTTTAGGGGTGTGTGTGTGTGTGTGTGTGTGTGTGTGAACTTTGAATTTAAAAGTTTCTCAATTAAAATAAAACAGAAAAGCCCTGCAACAACTTAGTAATGATATTTAAAAATCAAGACATGAAATCTAAGTATTTACAGAGTACAATTTAATGTTACAGGAAGTAAAAATTATATGAATCATATGAATCATAATATGATATAAAAAATGGGTAGAGATATTGAAGAATGATTAAGTACTGTATTAGCAATATAACAAAGTGCCTTAGAAGTTTAGCAAAGAGTGGGTATAGGCAGCTATGTCATTTAGAAGGTGACAAGAGCTAAATTTGGAAAAATAGAACTCTCGCAGGTCACTGAGAAGGACTATTTTTCTTTTCCATCATGATGAAACAATATTATCAAAGGAACAAAAGTTAGGACATAATGAGGAAGGAAGTATAGAAAAGGCAAAACTGACTTGAGAGAAGACTAGGAAACTCTCCATTTACTCTCTCCCCCGCCCCCCAGGTTCTAGAGATAACACTTTCCCTAAAGTCAGTGACCCACAAATCTAATGGCCTCTTCTCAGTTCTTTTTTTACTCTATCCCCTTGAAGCCTCTGAAAGTGAGCAGCTACAACAAGCTTGTCAAACCTGAGGCCCATGGGCCCAACACAAATTTGTAAATTTTCTTAAAACATTATGAGATTTTTTGCCATTTGTTTTTAGCTCATCAGTTATCGTTAGTGTTAGTGTATTTTATGCATGGCCCAAGACGATTCTTTTTCTTCCAATGTGGCCCAGGGAAGCCAAAAGTTTGGATAACCTGATCTACAACTTCATTCAATTAGATAAATTGTTACTAAGAATTTTACCATACACAGAATAAATAATGATGAATAAAATCTAATCCTTGCCTCCAAGGAACATAAAATCTTGATAGGGAAACAGATATAGAAACAATAAACCCTAGTATGACAATAGTGGTAAATACTAGACTAGAGGAAGAAAAGGCTGCTATAAATACACATCTTAGAGAATGACTAAATGGAGATGAGACCAAGCAGGTGATGTCTGGAAGATTTCACTCAACCTTCTAAGATGCATCTCAACAAATAGGTAAAATTTGGCCAGTGAGGTTTCTATGGTGCTAAGATAGTGCATTCTTTTCATTCTCCCATTGTATCTTTAAAAGCTATTTCTTTGGTAGCATTTCTATTGTACACATACTCTCTCCCACAGTATCATCTATCATATCAAAGTAGAAATTCCTACTGTAACTCCAATATTTCCCCTAAATTCTTAATCCATACTTCAGCTATCTACTGGACATGTCAGCAAAGATGTACCATAAGTATCAAAAAATGGGCATGTCCAAAGTAGAACACATTACATTTCCAAAAAATGCTTCTGCTTCTGAGTTTCCTACATCAAGTAATAGCATTGCATCCACCCAATTACCTAGGAACAAAATAAAATGTTGGTATCATTTTCAATTATTTTCTGATCTTCTATTTCATCAGTTCCAATGGTCATTCCCCTAGTATCTTCAGATTTTGGAACATACAAACAATGAATGGGCAGAATCTGGTACTCTATTATATATTCAAGTAATTATAGAAAAAAAATCTCCTATGTTTCTGGGAATGAAAAAATAAAACTGTCCTTATTTGCAAATAATAGAACTGTCTACAAAGAAAAATCTCAACAATAAAAAAGACCTCCTAGTCCTAATAAAGCAGTTCAGCAAAAGTATAGGATACACGATAAACATGCAAAAATTATTAGTATTTCTGTATCAGAGCAATGAATACTTGGATACCGAAATGAAAAACAATAGCATTTATAACTCCTTAAAAACATAAAATACTTAGGGAAAGATCTACAACACTTGTATAGATTTACATGCTAAAAACTATACAATTCTGATGAAAGAAGTCAAAGACTATGTAAATAAATATTCATGGATTAAATAACTCAACACAGTAAAGATGTCAAGTCTCCCTAAGGTGCTATTTAGATTTAGCAAATTTTTTATCATAATCTAAAAGATTTTTGTAGATAAAGACAAGACTATCCTAAAGTTTATACAGAAAAGCAAAGGAACTGTAAGAGCCAAAACAACTTTGAAAAATAGAGTAAAGTGGGAGGAATTAATCTACCAAATTTCAAGATTTATTATATAGCTACAGCAATCAGGCTTTGTGATACCAGCAGAAAGACAGAAATTAACAATGGAGAATGGAGAAAAAGACCCACACAAATCCATTGAACTGATTTTGACATGGCAATTCCATGGAGAAAAGATAGCTTTTTCAAAGGTGCTAGAGTAAGTGGACATCCAAAGGCAAAAATTAATTAATTAATTAATTAACCTCAACCCAAGTCTCATGCTTCATAAACATTAAATGTAAAACATAAAATTATAGAAATTTAGGTGAGAAAAATCAAAGAAAATCTTAAGGATCTAAAGCTAGGCAGAGCTCTTAGACTTGACACAAAAAGCCAGTGAGCGAACCTGGGGGAAGACTAAATAAGGTACCAGGATGACTCCAGAGCTAGAAATTACACTCCCAGTCTGTAAGAGATAAAGGTAAAAGAAGATCAGCAAATAAAAAGAACCCAACAGCTGTGCAGCTGTGTTTTCCTTCTTCCAAGATCTCAGTACTTTTAAATAAATGAGATAATTAATATAAAGTACTAAGCAGAATAATTAGTGCATAGTAAGAACTTCAAAAACTGTTAGTTTCCTTCACTCTGCACAATAGCTCCCTGCTCCAATCCCAGTTCCTTTTTGCATTGTGCAAGTTTATTTTATTAAGTGTTTTGAAGAGATTTCTGTCTCTGACAAATTCAAATATTTGAGAAAATAAATGGCAATTAAAATAATTATAAAGAACTCAATTACATCTCATGTCCTCCTCCTGCCTTCTCTTATAATAGGACCAGCAGATACTAGGAATATTCACTACAACCTAATTGTTACATGGTCAGGAAAGAGCTGTCCTGCATTACTCAGAGAAGCTAAATGGTCCTCAGGAGAATCAAAGCATATAAACCACATTTTTATAGCCTCAACAGATTCAAAATAAAAATAGAACTTCAATAAAAAGAACTAAAGTACGTAGGATATTCATCTATAGTCAAAAGGTTTCTTATATTTCTTCTCTAACAAATTTCAAAACCCTTTTAATAAATAAGAACTCATTTTAAAAAACATATATTGATAGCATAATAAAGAAGGTAGAATTACTTGGTTGTCACAAATAAATTTATAGAGCATGTGCAGGTTAATTTATGTGTCAACTTAATTGGATCATGGGGTATCCAGACATTTATTTGGCCAAACCTCATTCTGGGTGTGTCTGAGGGTGGGTAAGATTAACATTTTCAGGAGACTGAGTAAAGACTGCCTAATGTGGGTGGGCCTCACCCAATAAACTGAAGACCTGAATAGAACAAAACAGCTGAGTAAGACAGCTTGCCTGCCTTCAAACTGGGACTTGAGTCTCTTCCCACCTAAAGACGCAGAATAAAACATCTGCTCCTCTTGGGTCCCAAGCCTGTAGGCTCTCAGCCTGGAACTTAACACAGTTAGCTTTCCTGGTACTTAGGCCTTTGGATTCGAATTGAAACTACTACTACATGCCAGCTCTGAGTCTCCAGTTTGTTAACTGCAGACCTTGGGACCTCTCAGCCTCTGTAATTGTGCAAGCGAACTCCTTATAGTTAACTCTGCCCCTCTCTCTCCCTCATCTCTATTTATCTATATCTCTATCTATATCTATATCTATATCTGTACCTATATCATCTATATCTATATGGTATGTGTGATACACACACACCATCTTGGTTCTGTGTTTGTAGAGAACCCTCATACACTGCATTTAAACTGCTTCCAAAATTTTTATTTCTAAGGTGAAAACTATAAGCTACAAAAGCCAAATATAAATATCTAAAACAAAAAGACAAGAAACCAAGTACCACAAACTAATATTTACACATCTCCTACAGTTTTCAAAGCTTTTACATATGCACTATCTCATGATTTCCCACAGCAAGTCATAAAGTAGTTAAAGCAGAATTATCCTCTATTTATAAGTGAGGGAACAAAGGGTCATACTGTAAATTTTAGAGCAAAATAAAAATTCAGATATTGTAACTTATATCCCATGCACTACACCATGTTGCCTCATCACGTAGACAACTAGCTTACTAAAAAATAAAAAAATTTAAATGTTAAAAACTAGGGCAACTTTGTTAATATATGCTAGAGAATACAAGCAAATCTTCAAAAGTTTTCCTTAGCTACTTACTATAAAGCCCCTCCCCCCCATAATGAAAATCACAGCATCAAGCTTTAATGATGGCTATCAAATGGAGCTTTATAAAACCATTACTTTTGATAAAAGGGCCACTTTCAAATTTATATGGAAGGTGACATAGGCTTTAAAGACAAACCTGAAAATATACTATAGATACCGGTATGTAGAATATTGAGACAAAAATATGATCAAGAATAAGACTCAGCTGGGCCCTATCTACATACATTATAGCCAAGTCCTGAACTAATATTTATGGCAATGTAGGGACAGTCTTCAAAACATATAACTCCTACTTCAACTTACTGATATAAATCACCATGAAACACCATAACCTAAACTAAGAATTTTTATCCCCTGCCATCTTCTGCATACTAAGTACAAACATTACATCATGAGGTCTGATATGAAATACTTTAATAAAGAAAATTCTAATAACTCACTTCTTATTGAAGAATTTTATTCATATAAAAACAGAAGGTATGCACAAATATTCCCATGTCTCCTATAAGAATATTAGGTGTACTGAATTGAATCCTTAAAACAGAACTCGGGGAAGCCAGGATGGCTCAGTGGGTTAAGCACTCACTTTGCAGCGCCGGGGACCAAGGATCGAGTCCCGGCCCCGCCCGTGTGGACCCATATGCTGAACTGGGAGCTCCCCCAGTTCAGTTCTCTCTCTGTCTCTGTATCTCTCCCTCTTTCTCTTATGTCAAAATAAATAAATAAATAAATAAATAAATAAATAAATAAATAAATAAATAAAAACAGAACTCAAGCAAACTAAGAATTAAGCCAGAGAAGAAGGAAGAATTTGAGCAAAAGAAGAAATCCCAGGTACCAGGGGACTATGCTAACTAAAAAATACCGAACTCCCTCACCATTTGTTGGTATATAAAATTCTATTAACAGAAAACAAAGCCATTCTCAAAAGGTTTAAACTGCACTTACACTCACACATTTGCTAAAACTCACTCATACTGAACTCTAAAAATTACGCCAGCAACTATTTGATAGATATAAAATCCCTTACTATCTTTTTATGGGGAGAATCCTTGCAATCTACATGAACCAAAAAAAGAACTTTAAACATTGGTTTAAAGAAAAAGATAGCTTTAAAAAGATGCTTACCTTCCCAGACCTCACAATTTTGTCTAAAACAACCTTGATTTGCCTTTAAATGGGTGAAGACAAATAGAGGTTAAAACATTTTTTCTAACATTTGTAACTGAAATTTTCTGGCTACGTTAATTTAAAACATAAATTTTATTATAAGGGAAGTTCTATTTCAAAGAATCTGTTAATAGAGGTATTTGTATGGTCTGAGACCTTTTACTACTGCCTTTGGCTTCGAGTTTCAGTAAAGGCCAAAGTCAAAAAAAAAAAAAAAAAAAAAAGAAATCAAATTCATGGCCAGGGTATGCTGGATTTAAGAAATCATCAAGGGGAAAGCCGGGACGGCTCAGCGGGTTGAGCGCTCGCTTTGAGGCCATGAGGACCGAGGATCGAATCCCGGCTCCGGCCCAGGCAGGACCCACGTGCTGAACTGGGGAGTTCCCACAGTTTGGTTCTCTAACTGTCTCTGTCTCTGTCTCTCTCTCTATCTGTCAAAAGGTAAAATAGAAATAACTATGCACTGAA
>PVKE010019033.1:0-21192 GCA_004027555.1 Craseonycteris thonglongyai | reverse complement strand
TGCTAAATAGATTTGGGTATTACGAGATTGCTAGTAAATTTCTAGTGGCGTTAACAGTAGAGAGCTGAGTATTTGTCAGATTGAATAGGCTCAAGAATGACTGGATGTGCCCATTAATTAAGGATAGAGTTATCATATGACCTACTAATTCCTCTTCTGGGTACCTATCCAAAAAATGTTAAAACTTTAGTTTGTAAAGATATATATGTACCCCTCAATGTTCACAGCACTGTTCATGGTGGCCAGTAATGGACACAACCTAAGTGTTGTTTGATAGGTG
This sequence comes from Craseonycteris thonglongyai, assembly GCA_004027555.1. Lineage (NCBI taxonomy): Eukaryota > Metazoa > Chordata > Mammalia > Chiroptera > Craseonycteridae > Craseonycteris > Craseonycteris thonglongyai. The sequence continues at coordinate 20,912 of PVKE010019033.1, read as the reverse complement.
ACTGGATAAACATATTGTGGTACATTTATACAATGAAATACTTCTGAGCCATAAGAAAAGATGAAATACTGCCATTTGTGACAACGTAGATGGACCTTGAGTTCATCATGGTAAGTAAACTAAGCTAGACAGAAAAAAATTATGGCCCATACGGTATATGACTTCACTGATGTGGAATATAAAATGGAAAGCAACAACAACAAAAAATTTATGAACACAGTTAATAGTTTAATGGTTACCGAAGGGTAAGGGGGCAGGGAGTTGGAGGAGGAAGAGTGAGCATGAAATATATGGTGATGGAAGAAAAACTGACTCTGGGTGGTGAGCACACAATGCAACACAGAGATAGTGTAATGCAGACTTGTACAACTGGAACCTATGTAATTTTTACCAACCATGTCACCTCAATAAATTTAGCATAAAAAAAAAGGAAAGAAATGGGAAGCTGGGGTGACTCAGTGGGTTAAGTGCTCGCTTTACAGTGCCGGGGACTGAGGATCGAATCCAGCCCCGGCCTGTGTGGACCCATATGCTGAACTGGGGAGTGCCCCCAGTTCAGTTCTCTCTCTGTCTCTGTATCTCTCTCTCTCTCTCTCTCTCTCTGTCAAAAACAATAAAAAAATAATAATAATAAAAATAAAAAAGAAAGAAAGAAAGAATGGATGTGGAAAAAATGAAGGAAAATAAAGAATGATAACTAGAGAGAGATGCAGTTGGTAAAATATTTTGTTTTGTTTTAAATAGAAAAAGACTGAGTGTGATTATAAAGTAAGAGAACTAATTCAAAAAGAGTGGGGAAAGGTCTTATAGTATATGAAACAGAGGGGATAAGACACTGTGATGCAGTTTTTAACTTATTGGATTGACTAAAAAGTAAAGGTTGATTGCAGATTCTCTTGACTCAATTGTGGGGAAACAGTTACTGACTCAATATTTTCTCACAGGAGAGTGAATTTGTTGTAGCCTCCACTGCAAACAATAGTGTATATATTTGTCTTGTTAAAAATGCACATACCGGTAACCTTTTATCAAAAATATCCAGTTCTAGACGTGTATTCTAAAGTCACACATATGTGAATTGATGCTCAAGATTTATTTATTTTTTTTTTTTTTATTTATTTTTTTTTTGTCTCAGAATCCTGACTTCTTTCTGTTTAGCTTTTTCTTTTTTTTTTTGGTTTCAGAATTTAGCTGGCATATCCATCAACAGGCACTGATTTAATCATGATACATATGGACAATTGAGTAGAATTAAGCTTTAAGAAACCAATGACTGTACTGTCGATTTATTAGTGTGGAGAGATTGACAGAATATGCTAAGTTTAAGAAATACTGTATTTTCCGGCGTATAAGACGACTTTTGAAACGAAAAAAAGTCAACCGAAAATCAGGGGTCATCTTATACGCCCGGTCGTCTTATATGCCTGGTCGTCTTATATGCTGGAAAATACGGTAGTGCAGGGGAAGCCGGGATGGCTGAGTGGGTTAAGCGCTCACTTTGCAGCCCCGGGGACTGGGGATCGAATCCCGGCCCCGGCCCGTGTGGACCCATATGCTGAACTGGGGAGCTCCTCCAGTTCAGTTCTTTCTCTGTCTCTGTATCTCTCTCTCTCTCTCTCTCTCTCTCTCTCTCTCTCTCTTTCTCTGTCAAATAAATAAATAAATAAATAATAAATAAATAAATAAACAAAATGCTAATGATAAGTTAAAAAAAATAAAGAAAAAGGAAATAGTGCATAATAGTATGTATAAGCTGCTAATATAATGTGTAAAATGAAAAAGGAATCAGAATATATATGCGACTTTATTTATATATAGACAACGGGACTGTGGAATGGTTCAAAAGTAACTAACAGTACTGGAATCTGTGTTTGGAGGATGGTGGTAGAAAAGGTAAGTGGAAAGGGGCTAATGGAGAATAGAATATTTGGAAGACTTTTCATTGCATTACTTTTTTATTTCTTTTGAAGTGTTTATGTTTGAAATTTTGAAAAAATACATATGTAAACATAATTGTCCATGAGTTGAGAGCTATGAAGGCAGAAGTAAAAGTGTATGAGAATATATGTTAAAAAGTGCTTAATCTAGTCAAAGGAGAGAGCTTTATGCCAAGTAGTAATCACACTAAGGATTAAAGTGTAAGTAGAGGGGAAGCCGGGGTGGCTCAGTGGGTTAAGCACTCACTTTGCAATGCTGGGGACCAGGGATCGAATCCCAGCCCCGGCCCATGCAGACCCATATGCTGAACCGGGAGCTCCCCCAGCTCAGCTCTCTCTCTGTCTCTGTCTCTGTATCTCTCTCTCTCTCTCTGTCAAAAATAAATAAAAATATATTTAAAAAAAATAAATAAATAAATAAATAAATAAAGTGTAAGTAGCTTGCACCAAGTTCTGGGAAGGCAGGAACGTGTCCAGCAAGCAGATACTCACTTAGCAAAGAAAAGACAGAGGCAGGCTGGTGGACAGAGAGAAGAGAGTGATGAAATGGTAGGTTGCTGAAGATTGAGGGATAGAAGACAAAGATTACAAAAGGAAATGAGAATAATCATAGAGCTAGGGGGAGTAAGAGAAAGGGATCTAGGAAGAGATAAAGGAAGATAGGAGATAAAGGAAAGAGGAAACATCTACCTGTGGGTACAAAGACAGGAACTCACTCAAGGAGACAGAAAGAGGAAGCACGAACATATAGAAAGGAAGAGAGGAAGGGAAAGAGGGGGAGAGAGAGTGGGGAGGTGAGATGATCTAAATAGAAATTTGATACACTGGCACATCAGGAGTAGGTAGTGTGCATTGCAAAAGACAATAATATTGGGGAAATCAGAAGGCAACAGGAATAGGAGACCCAACTTGAGATAGATGAATTGGATTAGAGAAGCCATAGGTAGGCCTCTACAGGAGCTGAGTAACACTGTTGTTGTCAGGACACTGTGGACATCACTCAGTCGTAGGGTCGTCAGGAACTGGAAGTGACTCAAAGCATGTAAATTCACATACTAAGTAGCAAGCTAGACAATTCTTCTCTGGCCATGAGGGTTTTTGCCCTTTTGGGGGCGCTTAGCAGAGTTCTGTTCAGTGGTTGGTGTGCAACACATTGTGGGCTTAAATGAGCAATGAGTTCAAGAATGAGTGAATAGCCTTTCTCTGGCCACCATATCCATATCTGTATATTTGTTTTTAATCTAGTCATAAATTGAAATTCAACAATTTATGATAATAGTACATCTAGTTGCCAACTCGATTAATCATTGTCAGATGTCAAAAGTTGTAATAATGAAAAAATTAAGGTATAAAAACTACAGGGGCCAAAAATTATTTACATTCATTGACCACTTCAAGAAGAAAACCCAAGTATCTGGTAATGCTGACAGAATTAACTTGTAAAGTCAAGTATGAGTCAGATATTTTCTTTTCCTCGTAAAAGTTTTGTGATTATTTTTAGATTATATATACACAACATATGGGACTCATTCAATAAATGAATTATACTGATGAAAACAATATTACAAAATAATACATGTGAACATATGTAAACACATCAACCAGATTCCTTTCGAAATGATTATATACCAACTGGCCAGAATGATTCACAAATATTTAGTGATTCTGAAACCAAATGTTGATCTGATACCGTGACTGTAATCAGTTTCACTAACCTAGGTTTCAGTCAAATGAGCATTGAGTAGGGCAAATCCTTGGATACAGTGTTTTCAAAATATGAATAACACAGCACTGAGGGTATAGTTTGCCAATATTTGTAAATGTGTAGCCACAGAAAATCCTGAGAAGATGTCATTATATCACCTCAATATGGAGTTGGAGAATATTTTAAAAATAAGACAAGTAGGACACAACTGCTAACAGTTATAGGAATGTCCATTGAGCATCCACAGCATTTCTGGTTGTGAAAAAATTTGCATCTTCATAATAAGTGTTATATGAAAAGCAGAGTTCCCTTCACATGCCAGCTCAGCTATTCAGGCTATTCTTATCTTCTATCTGGAACACTGCCTAGTAAGAATAGGAAATTCTTCATTCAGTTTTCCAATTATATCTGCCATGTGCAGGCAACACGAAGCTTTGGGGAACATTCAGAAGCCTGCAGATTGAATTTGCTGATGGAGGACGGTCAGCTTTGTTCAGCAATCCGGGCAGCTTTGCTGGCTTTAATAATACATGAGGAGGCATAATAATACATGGGAGAAGCTGGCTCCGGCTACTCTTCAGCTCTTGTGTTGACTATATGATGCTTCCATGAGACACAGAGTCTCCCATCTCCTAGCTCTGTTGAGGGGAAAGTTAGAAAACAAGGCTTGGAGAATTTTACGTTTATTAGAGTGAACCTCTTTTGTAATAAACAAAATACTCAAGAAGCAATAGTAAGACTATGGCCAAGCATTTGTTTGTTTGATTTATACAGAAATACTTATTTATTTTGGTAAAATGAGAAAAAGCAGTTAAATAGGTAATAACCTTAAAAATTGGCTAAATACAGAAACTTCTATAGACAGAGAAAAAAACCTTAAGAATAAGAACATGTTTCTTTAGGTTCTATAAAAATTCAATGAGTAATTCATATGAGCACGTAGTGCGATGTATAGACAATGTAATGTAGAATTGTACACCCAGAAACAATGTAACTGATATCAATTTATGTCACCCCAATAAATTTAACAAAAAAATAATAAAATAAAAAATATATAAGTGTACATTTTAAATGTATGTATTTGAGTCTCTGTATATAAATATGCTGAATATATGGATTAAGCTGAAAACTTCAGTTCTAATTCTTTATATCTATAGGACACTGTTTCTATATTTCCTAGGATAAAACACCCAAAATATTACATGGAAATTACTACAGATCTTTATCTTTACCATCTTCCCTTTCTCCCTCTCTCCCTCAGATAGGCTAAAAGGTTTTCCATTGATAATAGTGTTTCTAGCTTTAATACCCTCTATTACTAAATTTCTTGCCCATTGCCCTGGTGAAATGATTGAAAACTCATGTGCATTCAAGCCCTTTTGAATAGGTCTAAGTATATGAAGAAAATCAAAGACCGTGTCCAGCCCCAAATTATTATATTAAAAATTTTTTAAAGGGTAAAACATGGTATTGGTCAAACCAAATTTGCAAGTGGTTGGTTATGTCCAGTGTGCTACCACAGCTTTAACATACTTATGCTGTATCTAACTTTTTTCAAGAAATACATTGATGGGGACAGACTATCATCCATGCTGTTAGACTATCAGAGGAACTCCCCTGACGCCTTTACCCACAAGTGCACCATAGGAGTCTCAAAGTTAAATGTGCATTTTTGAAATGAGGCTGCTAATATATGTTAAGCTCTGTTCTTTCCCCTTTTCTTCAAACAGATGGGTCTTCTTTGAGAACACAGTCTTCAGCCCTGACCTTATTCCATCTCCCAGCCTTTCCCTGTTGCCATCACACAACACTTACCTTTCTCTGTGTCTCTCACATTCTCCAACCTCACTTCCTTATGGGCTCCACTGCACCCCCAAACAGGAAGCAAGTGTATTAAGGATTGTGATTAGACATAATGATAAAAATAGTAACCAAAAAACCCCGGGGGGTTGTTTGTTTGTCTGTTTTAACTTTAGGGGGAATCATTTCATTCTTTTGAGATATAATTGACATATAACATGACATTAGTTTCAGCTATACAGCATAATGATTCAATATTTGTGTATACTGTGGAATTATCAGTACATAAGTTACACACAGTTACACGTTTTATTTTTTTGTGATGAAAACTGAAGATCTACTCTCAATAACTTTAAAATATATGATACAGTATTACTAGCTATAGTCACCATGAGGTACATGACATTCCCATGACTTTTTTTTTTAATAATTGACCGTATGTTACCTTTTGACCTTTTCACCCACTTTGCCCATCCCCCACCTTCCACTATTGGCAGTAATGGATCTGTTCTCCGTATCTATGAGTTTAGTTTGTTTATTTTGTTTTCCTTTTAGAATCCGTGTATGAGTGATATCATATGGCATTTGTTTTTATGTCTGAAATATTTCATTTAGCATAATGCTCTCAAGTTCTGTCCATGTTGTTACAAATGGTGAAACAAAGGGTTTTGATAGCAGTTGTTTTCATCAGGGAAAATCGTGTAAGAAGTTTTCAGTGAGACTTGTAACTAATAGTGTGTTAAACAGGTTTATTTTCTCCTAAACTTCTGAAATACAACCATAAAAGATACCTCATTGTCTGGCCTCTTTTAGCAATATAATTTTGCTATAAATGTATTCAAATATGCTATTGAGTTTCAGATAAATTAAGCAATATCACTATATCTAAAAATTACTACTTAACTTGACAAATCAATAAACCTAACAATAAGCAATTTATAGACCTGGAGAATGGGATTTCCTTTTCTTACCGTGGTCAATTCGTGTTAATCTTACTGAGTTTTCTTCATTGTAAATTCTGACTCTGATCAGGAAGTGTTCTCTTTGGCTGATGTAGGTCAAAAGGAAACTAATCATTCTATAAAAATGTCATTATAAATTAAATTACATTGCAGTTATGTAGTGAGTCTTATGGAATTTACTAGAGAGTAGAGGAGAATACGTGCACAAGAACAGTAATTTGATTACTTTTCCTATAACTGAAGGTATAGTTTGAGTTTATGATAATCATTTCAGTGTAATTTTTTTTCTCCTTTGATGTATCTTGAATTTTAAAAGATTATCTTACTTAAAACATGGCTGAACATTATTATTTCTCATTAATAAAATATATCAAAATACTTATTAATTATAAAGGTATACATATATTTTCATAGATCTCGGCTACTGTAAATCATTTACTAGTTTTCGGTGATACAATATATAATATTCTATTGCATTTTAAAAGATTTCTTATAAAATATGAGACTTAAAGTTTCATAAATCAGCCATAACACTTAAAAATATTTCTTTACGCTCCATTAAAGACACTGTTGATTTGTTTGCTGATATTTTCTTTTGGTTATTTGTTATCTTCCATGGGATTTTCTGATGTCCCTTAGAATTTCACACATCAGTAATCTAAAATGAGATTTTGATGTTCAAAGCTTGAGTCCTCTGCTAAGTATTAAATATTCCGTGTGAAGGTCAGGTTAGGGTTGATTCATAGCACTTGATAAAGGAAAGCAGCTTTCAGTTTCTGTATATCATGACTTCTCTCTTTTTTTTTTCCTTTTTCTTTTTATTCATGATGGGCCCTTTAACTTACACTATCTGTTTTTTCCATTGTTGAAGAATGGCTTATCATGTTCTTCTAAAGAATACTTTGAAAGGCTTGAATTAAAATACTGCACTGTGCACTTAGCTTTTATGGTATTATTATGTTTAGAACTGTTTATCTTTGAATCTCTAATGCCAGAGTTTCCCAGTAAATTCTCAGCCTTTTATTTGTTTCTGTTTCTTCAGTGTGATGCTAATTTTTGTTTTGGAATATATTGTTCTATTGTGATAATAGTAATTAAATGTGATAAAATATTTCCTGTTCAGAAGAAGAAAAATATCATTAGCATTTGTTTGGTTTGTTCCATTTTGTAAAGCCAGTTAATAATAACTCCAATTTGTAGAAGAATGAAATATATAGAATTCTAACAGCAGACATCTTTTTTTTTTAATATATATTTTTTATTTATTCTGACAGAGAGAGAGAGACAGAGAGAGAGAGAGACAGAGAGAGAACTGAACTGGGGGAGCTCCCAGTTCAGCATATGGTTCCGCACGGGCCGGGGCCAGGATTCGATCCTCGGTCCCCGGGGCTGCAAAGTGAGCGCTTAACCCACTAAGCCATCCCAACTTCCCCATAACAGCAGATATCTTAATTTCCAATTATGAGTGACCTCAGGCAAATCACTAAGGTTTTCAGAACTTTTTTGAAAATGGAACCACAGCCTGTAACTACTTCACAGATTTGAGAGAAACAAGTTGATTGATGTATGTAAATCTCCTTGAAAAATGTAAAAATAAAGGTGTAAGGTATTCTAATTTTAAACGTTAAGACATAATCACAAAAACAGAAGAATTCTGGACAGAGAGCCAAAAAATCATAATTAATTTTAAATACGGCTTAATTTTTTTTCATGGTTTAGAACATCTTGCTGGGACTTTCTTGCTCATGTTAGCTAGGTTCACATAAAAGTGTGTCAGGGTCACCTCACTTTTTATATATTACAACCTTCCCCATATTATGTGACACAAGCAAGTTAACTTCTCTGGGTCTCAGTATGTTCTCTAAATAGTGGATTGCATGAGATAAGGAGTAAACATTGCTATTGACTTTTTTAGAACATCAACCCCTTTCTGGTATTGAGCCACATCTACTAGCTGTATTGTAATCTGCTCTGGCCAGTCTAAAGCACAAAAAGAGTTTCTGTGGTCATAAAAAAGTGGAAGCCAGGATGGCTCAATGGGTTAAGCGCTCGCTTTGAAGCCTGGGGGACCGAGAATTGAAGCCCAGCACCAACCCGTGTGGACCCATGTGCTGAACTGGAGTGAGCTTCCCATGCGGGAGGCTCCCCGCCCAGTTCCTGCCCTGCATGGCCCCTGCCCACCTGTGTGGAACGAACCATGTGGAAAACTGATGATGTACAACTATGGAGACTGCTCTGGGCCCTCCCCCTTTTTTCTGTCTCTCTCAGTCTCTGTCACTATATCTCTGTCAAAAACAATAAAATAAATATTAAAAAAAAAAAAGAATGGTTACATGACTGGATACTTACCAGATAGCCCTTTTATGAATGGAGGCAAATGAAATAATTTCAGAGGAAACTGAAGTAGACAACTGTTGATTTGAAGGCCAATAACCTCAGAAAACAGTAAGAAGTATAAAGATCAATTGACTAATATGTTTATCCAAAGAAAGAAAGTTTCTCTTCCTTTGGGTTAATACATGGTCTCACTTAATGTGCAAAATAATGTCCCACAAAAATGAGAATTATTTTCACTTTACATATGAAAATGGGAAATGCGAGATTCTGAGATACTCTTCTAACTGTCTGACATCATAGAGCCAACAATAGGTAAAGCTAGAAATCAAACCTAGGTTTTGGGAGTTCTACTTTTATTTTTTTAATCAATATCTATAATTAAGTTTTTATATATTTTCTGGATTATTATTTGCCATTACCCTGGTCCACAATGTGAACGCTCTAGAAGAAAGAGAGTGAAAGAGAGAGAGTATGTGTGTGTGTGTGTTGGGGGGAGGGTGCTAATGGCTATACCCACACCCTGGAGAGAGTCTGACATGTAGTGTGCACACAACACATCACATATTGGTTATTCCAATAAAACAGTATTTATGTTATAGCATTTATTGAGTAGCTTCTGTGTTTCACATTGATCTTAAAAACAAATACTGGTAATCATTTTAGTTTCTTCCTAAATAATTTGCTTCTGATTTTTATGTAAATCTCACTTATTATATCTATCTTTAAAATCTTTTTTTTTGTTTGTCTTTGGCAGAGAGAGAGAGAGAGAGAGATACAGAGACAGAGACAGAGAGAAGGGGGAGGGCCCAGAGCAGTCGCCATAGTTGTACATCATCAGTTTCTTACATAGTTTCACTCCACACAGGTGGCTGTGGGGCTGCGCAGGGTGGGAAATGAGCCAGGGACCTCCCACATGGGAAGTGCGCCCCAGCAGGAACCAAACTGGAAGCCTTCTACATGGGAAGCACACCCCAGTTCAGCACATGAGTCTGTACGGGCCGGGCCAGGACTCAATCTTCAGACCCCAAGGTTGCAAGGCGAGCTCTTAACCCACTGAGCCATCTCAACTTCCCACTGTCATTTTCTATGCATGACTGGAATCATAGAGGAGTCTAAGTAGGCTGGCCATATTTCCTTGAGACAAAAGGGGGTTATTGGGATGACAAAAACAGGATGAGGTTATGTAATAATATTCTGTATTCATGAAAAAATAAGATGATAACAAAAGTCTTATTACATGGACATATTGAGTTCACAATTATTCTTCTGTGACAGAACTCAGAAAAAATGGAGTTAGACGTAGAAGGTAACTGTATTTCACCGTGAGCATACTATGACTATTAGTTTTTTTAAGACTTATTTTTATTGTTTTTTAACAGAGAGAGAGACAGAGAGAATGGGGAAGGCCCAGAGCAGTTTCCATAGTTGACAGCATTAGTTTTCCATATAGTTTCACTCCACAAGTGGGTGTGGATCTGCGCAGGGCAGGAACTGGGCTGGGAGCCTCCCGCATAGGCCCCGGCAAGTACTGACTGGGGGCACAGCCCAGCTCAGCATATGGGTTCCCATGGGCCAGGGCCAGGATTTGATCCTCAGGCTTTGGGGCTGCAAAGTGAACGCTTAACCACTGAGCCATCCCAGCTTCCCCAACTATTTGTCCAATGAACAATTTTACCAGCAAATTTCAGTCTGTCTGAATATACCAAATAAATAAATACATACATACATACATAAGTAAGAACACCTCAACTGCGATTTCATGCCAGTATTTGCTAATGTTGACCAGAGAGTTCTGCTATAAAAAAAAAAAAAAAAAGATAACAGTCTGTTGATCTGAAATATGAGTTTGGAAAGTCTGAATATACCTGAATGTAAGCAGAATGAATCATTATGGGTGTAATAATGGTAGGAATAACAGTAAGGCTCACAGTCACTGCATCCCACACTCCTAACCTGATAGAAGCAACAGCTAGGTGAGCTCATTCAGTGGTTCATGTGCTTCCAGACCTCCTGGCTCCCGCACACTGAAGGGGGCTTAGCGACCACCTTGTGAATGCCTTGCTGCCACAGACAAGCAAGGGGACAGCATCTGACTATCACTAGCTCAAGCCTGGCCCTAACTGGATGAAGTCAGTGGAAATTCCACTTTTGTCACATTAATAGTTTTACTGCATGCATTGATTAAACTAGAGCCTTGTGAAAAACAATCACGTTCAGTTTTTTACAAAAAAGGTAAAATAAAAATGGGACAAAATTAACGTTTTATTGAAACAATGGTATGGTTGGGAAATATGAAAACACACAAAAAACAAAACAGTACTGTCCCATTAAAAAAAATACATACAGTAAGCCTAAGGTACTCTCCAGTCCTACCCATCAAGAAAATAAAAGGAAGAAGAAAGCATTTTCAAAATAACCATCTGTTTAGGCATGAAAATCTAGGTGTCAATTCCAAGGATGTAGAGTTAGTTAAACCTAATTCTATCTTGTTGTACCCAATTCTTTTTTTGTTTTTGACAAAGAGAGATACAGAGGCAGAGAGACAAAGAGAAGGGGAAGGGCCCAGAACAGTCGCCATAGTTGCACATTGGTTTTTCCACATAGTTTCATTTCACAGGTGGGCATGGGGCTGCACAGGGCAGGAACTGGGCCCGGGACTCACCCCAGTGAGAACCAAACTGGGGGCACTCCCCAGTTCAGCATATGGGTCCACACGGGCTGGGGCCGGGATTCGATCCTCAGTCCCCAGGGCTGCAAAGTGAGCGCTTAACCCACTGAGCCATCCCCGCTTCCCTGTTCCCAATTATTACATACATGGTCTTAAGATGACCTGTTCCTTCTAACCACCAATATTCTTTTTGGTTTGTTTATTGTATTTGAATTGTACCAGTCATAACTCAGAAATTTTGGGTTGTGGCACATGCTCTGCACAATGCCTGATATGTTGGTAAATATTTTAATAAATGAGATGACTAGTATAACCGTGAAGTGTGCATCATACAATGAAAATTAAATGATTTATGATCAATAATGAGCAGAATTACCAAAATATCATCCTCTATTCAAGGTTGTTTTTCCTAGAAATACATTAACTTGTTTTATGGAGTGTGGTTAAAACCTAGGAAGTTTATGTAATATTGTTTATTAAACTGTATAACCAAGATTAATGAGTGCCTGTTATCTGTCCAGCCTGTGCAAAGTGCTGGGGAATGTTAAGCAAAAATATGTATCATCTGGTACATAAGGGAGACAAACTGAGATCCAATAATCACATAAGTGAATATATAATTAGAAATTTACATGTGCACTAAAGTGGAAAAGATATATTCAAGACTGTTCCTAGAATTATGTGTTCTATGACCATTCAGAAAATGGACCTTCAGAGTATAAAATTCTGAGTTTCTTACGTTCCCTGAAACAAATAAGGCCCGATCTCAGCAGCTTCTTCAGACTAGCTTTGAAATAAATGGGGATCACGTTTCAAAATGAACCTAAACAAGAACTTTAAAAAGAAAGGTATTTAAAATACAGCAAGTGAAATTTAATTCAGCCATTAAATATAGTTAAGAACTAAAAATTGGCTCTCTTCCTGGGGAAAAAAGTAAAGTAGAACCATCCATAATTACAGGGTATGCTGGACTGGTTCTTTCAGAAGAAAAAAAAAAGAAAAAAAACAAGTCTAGGAGACTGCTTCAGATTCAAGAACACTCTGATTCCATGATAGAAATAATTCCTATGATAACATTTTATCTTTTTATAATAAATTACCTATGCACTTCTACATTGTAGAGGTTGCTTTTGCTAGGACTTAGAATGATTTATTAAATATACTTGTGCACATTCTGTACCTTGGAGAAAAAAATATTCTTCTTCAAATATGTATTCTTTTTGATATGTTCTAGGACATATAACCTTTGTTTTATTAGCTTCTTTCATAAATGAAATATTTTAATTCATAAAAAAGTAAACCAAACTACTACATTTCAATAGAGCACATGTATTATGAATCACTGGCTGTTTACAGAATGAACAGAGCTGTGAAATTCACTCACTTGAGCAAGCCTCCAACAAAACCATGCTAAATGCAAACTCATTTATATGAGCAGACTCCAATTGCTTCATTTGTAAGTTTAAAGTTTTTCTTCTTACAGATAATTAGAAAACTGATCATGGATACTGCGTTTTATCTTGTTACATGAATACAAGTTCTAATCAGAACCATTTCTAAGTACTCTCTTTGGGAATGTTGGAAAGATATAACGTATTTTTTCACTGAAAGTGTTTTTACTTTAATGATATGACAGCATGGGTTATATTACTTGCATTCTTTTGAGCAACGGCAGCTCAAAAGTTATGGCTTTGTTATCATGTATATTTGTTTTCTAGGGTTGTCAAGCAAAGTACCACAAAAGGGGTAGCTTAAACAACAGAAGTTTATGTTCCACAATTTTTAAAAAGGTTTATTTTAATTTTTTTGAGAGACAGAGAAACAGAGAGACAAAGAGAGAGAGAAGGGCCCAGAGCAGTCTCCATAGTGGACAGCATTAGTTTTCCACATAGTTTCACTCCACAGGTGGGCACAGGGCTGCACAGGGCAGGAACTGGGCCGGGAGGCTCCCGCATAGGCCCCGGCAAGAGCTGAACTGGGGGCTCACACCAGTGTAGCATATGGGTTCGCATGGGCCGGGGCCGGGATTCGATCCTCAGTCTCTATGGCTGCAAAGCAAGTGCTTAACCCACTGAGCCATCCCAGCTTCCCCTATGTTCCACAATTCTAGAGCTACAATAGAACCCCATTTTTCATGGGATCAGCAGGGTCGGTGTCTTCTAACGTTTCTTTCCTAGACACACGCATGGCCATTTCCTCTCCATGCCTTCATGTGCTTTCTTCCCCCTGTGCCATGCTGTGTTCAGAATGACTCTTCTTACAAGGGCAACAACAGTCCTATGGAAGAGGGCCCACTCAAATGACCTTATTTTAATGTATTTACCTTTTTAAAGACTTTATCTCCAAAATCAGTCACATTCTGAGTTCCTGGGGTTTTGGCCTTCAACATAACAAATTTGGAGGGGATACAGTTCAGCCCACAGTGCCCTGGGTTTGGCAGAGTACTTTATGAGTATCAGGAAGCAATGTTTTCAAGAAAAATTACAGATCGGTAAATCCGTGACACCATCAGCATATTCCATAGAAACACACCCATGTCATTTCAAAGGAAATAAAATGTACACGTACACAAATTTGCAAAGTTAAAAACTCTAAGAGACCTCTTTTATTTTTCTCTATGACAAACACTCTGAAAAACTGATTAGGTGCTTAAAAAGACCACCCAAAACTGTTATTACACTTCTAATTTCCACGTACAGGGAGTGCGTGTGTGGAGAGATTGCTGAGAGGCTCGGAAGACCTTCCTGGCCTACAGATTTGTAACCTCTTGCTCTGACCCTTTGTTGCAGTATTTTCATTACACTATTTGAATAGAGTGATAAGCCAGTTAGCTGCCCCTCCATTTATTCTAGTAGTTGGAATAGTTTTTTTCTAATATTTGGAGACTAAATATGGTTAGAATTCCTTATCATTTACCTGAAGTAAAATTTTGCCATTGTTAAGTGAAAATTCCTGGGTAGATTTCAAGTGATCAACTAACATTCTGCCCAGTTTTCTCCTCCACCCACTGCCCCCTGGGAAGCCCCAGGGCTCCCACACAGTCAAGCTCAGTCTACACAGACCCTGGTAAAGCAGCTGCTTCCAGCCACCCTCTTATGGAGACTAGTTCCCAACTGTCCTGTTAGATCTGAAATGATGCCGTCCGGGTGTTGGGTGCTACCATGTCCCCCATGCTCTTATTTTTAACAAGCTGGTTAATTCTCTCTAAGCATCTCAGCATTATTATAGAACCGCATCTCTCACAAGCTTTTATCTCATTACGTGAACCAGCACCAGGTCTCCAGGGGGCTTTAGAACTATCGCTTCACTGACTGGACTACCGACAGACAGCCTAGCACGTGAGTGATGTTGCTGTGTAAAGTACCGACAGTGTGTTCTCATCTGACACATCACTCCACATCATTTCTTTGTAGCAGCCTCCTTTGAACTACGTAACTTTCCAGGCGTGGAGTTCAATTTGTTTTGTGGATAGCACATTCCAACTCCTTTTTATTCACCAAATAAATATTCTTTTTTTATTTGATGCTTTCACTTACCTAGAAAATAAGAGTTGCATGTACTATGTTTCCATGGTATGTGAAACTCAACATAATCAAAACCCAACTGATCAACATGTTCTTTTAATTGACTTCATCTCATTATTTTCCTATTTATTTTCTTTGAAACATAGTGTCGATAGCTCATGGGTTAATGTTTGACACGTGTTTTTTCTTCCTACTTCTAATCTACTGATAAATTCAAAGTACTCTGTCTTTTTAGTAACTCTTACTTCTTTTACACCCTCTTTTTTTATGCTAACAGGCTGGCTCAGGTGTGTTAATATTCATTACCTATATATGTAACCTTCTAATTAATATTGCTGCCTACAGTCTCTTTCTATTTCAATTCTTCCTCACTGCCATGAGAGACTTGTATAAAACATATTTCTAATCATGACATCTTGACATGCTTGCCCTGTTAAAAATAATTATAATGATAGTAATTGAACATTAATAATAAAACCAAAACCCTATATAACCCCTCTTTTGTTGTTTTAATAAAGTGCAAACTCCTTGTTTACTCATATAGGACATTCTACAAGCTCTTCCCTAATATAGTTTTAGTCTTAACACTAACACTCTTACTATAGCTTATGTTTTGTTCTGCTTGAGTTGGTTACTATTCCCCAAATGCCACTGATGTTATCAAGCCCTCTCTGTACTTGCACACCGAGTTCTTATGGCCTGGAATTCCCTCTCCTACCCACAGTCACCTGTCATATCCATCCTTCAAGGTGTACCTCAAAGGCTAACTCTTCACTGAAGCAGTATCTTAAAGTCACAACTCACAGGAACCCTGTTGTTCTATAAACTCACCACCATGTGTACTTTACTCTCTCTTATACTATTGTTTTATATGACTGTCATTTGTCTTCCTGAATAAATTACTCTACTGGAGAGTACAGCCATGGAAGGCAAAAATCTGTCTTCTCTTAATCTTTATTGCCCCGTATATGACCGTTCTCTAGTAAAGAGACTAAGTTGATGACCAAGATATAGTAAATTATTACGAAGTAGAATAGCTTTGCTTGTTAAGAGGCAGCCATTTAATTTTTATCTCCAAACTGCCAAATTTGGGAGTCTAAGGTAAAGCCTTCACCCCTTTTCTTTCTCCCTCTCTCTTTTCTTTTTTTCTCTCCTCTCTCCTCTCCTGTTTCTATTTTTTTTGCTGGAAGGATGAAACTGATCTGAACAGAACAAGAAAGTCAATGAAAAGAAATGAATAAAAATATGGAAAGAAATGTAATAAATTAGAATATCTGTCTATAGATGAATTATTTAATTAATGATGACTTGTTATTTAGCAAATTCACACTACTTCCATCTCAGTAATGAATCATAGTGGAGTTTATTTAAAAAAATAAGAACACAATTGTCAGGAGATTGAATATTCAAAATGTTATAAAGGAAGTATTCTTATCACATATAAAGTAGCTTAGGAATGAAAATCAAGATGTGCCTATCATTACAATCATATAACAATTTGCCGTATGAATATAGAAAGTTGTACCAAAACTTCAGATGCTCTAATAAGCATTAGTTGCACACACACTTACACAAAGAGAGAATGATGCACATACATATGCAAAACTATTACTACTTTTTCCTACAAAAAATTTTGCAAAAATTATAGACAAATCTAAATCTAAATTGTTGTGGTTATGAATATCTGTCTGGCAAGCAGGAAATAAAATATATTTGAGGAGAAATCTGAGAAGATAACATAAAATTCAAAATTTGTATTGTGCATTTCACTATGCTAAGACAAGAGATAAATATCAGTTCAATTATGAGTCTTTCAATTGTTACCTAAAACAATACTAAAAGATAATAATAAACCTACAATATTTATTAAATTAATTCACTCAAACTTTTTCTTGGAAAAAGCAACATTCTGCATGTAGTTTTCTTTCAAATTTCAGAAAGCTTTTAATTCCTTTTGACTATTTCTTTGGCTTTAGGTTCTATATTTAATATATTTTTTACAGAAAAAAATAGATCTTTTTAGCATTTTACAATACAAATTGTTTTTCAACAGTGTGAATATATATTTATACATATGTATTACCATCTGGAGATTTTCTAATATTTTCTTATATATCAACCAATATATAAAAAGCCAAACAGTGTCTCCATGACAGTTGGAACCTTGAGGTTAATGAAATTTACCTCAGAAAATTGAGGGACAGATAAAAAAGGATATATAGGAAAATGATTTCTATATAATATAAAGATATAGATAAAGTTATTTCTATAATGTTCATTAGAATTAATGTCACAAAGTCAATACTATTATAATGTTATGTCTCAATATAATGTACAATAAATATATATATTTCAAATATTATTATAAGTTCTGTTAATTATTTGATATTAAAAATATGAGCTAGGTTCAGAATTTATTTAGAGCACCATCATATGTTGATTTATGTAAAGACACTTTTACAGGACCTCAAGGAACCCAGACCTTGGAAGTTCTAACAGTCAGGAGCTAGTTTCTCCTGGCCTTGTATTAGTAAAGTTGACAACATTAGATAATAAGAACATAACTTTCTTCACAAACCATAAAATGACCATCCTGTCAGTTTATTCCAGTTGAAAGGAGTCTTCATTGAATAGATGCAATGATTTCTGATGTTTTATAGACAAATACAAATAATAGCCTTTGTCTTAAAATACGATGGGAAAAACATGCTGCTATTTATCATGATTTTATACAGTAGACTGAAAAGAGGTTTCAAAGACAATTATGAGGTTATAAACTTGTCTTGGTAGATGCTGCTTGTTCATTTATTTCTTCCTCTGACTGTATCATCTTACTCCCTCTACACACATATCCTTCATCAGAGGGGGATTTTATAGGGATATTGTTATTTGTAAAGATGGCGTAAATGAAGATATGTTAAGTAATTTCCTTGAGGGTACTCAATGTCAGTTTACATAAGAGTTCTGAGAGCTGCTTTGTCAGTGGAAAACATCATGCTTCGTTCCCCTGAGCCTTATTACCTCCATCTCATGTAAGGTAAGCAAAAGACTGTACGCTTTCTCTGTGTGGAAGTTATAGTCAGAGCTATCTGACTCAAAGAGCTATGGCCAGGCCTACCTTTGGTAACTTGACATAGTGTTATGTTTCCTAAAACAATCGTATACTTTTTCTAAACTCAACAAAGTGAAAAAGGGACATTGGTACATACAGTAAAAACTGATAATAATCATTATTCTAAAGTAAAAGTCACATGGTTTTTGGAATATATATGTTGAGAGACTTCCAAAAAATAGAGATTGGGTTGCAAAAAAAAAAAAAAATGTGTAGTAGCAGTGATGGGGTTAAGAAAACTTTGTGCCTGACTGATCTGAAAATGATCTGAATAAGAACTTAATGAGCATAGACGCATACATTCTTTTTCCCTATTTATTCTAAAAGTTCTGGTAGCAAGGGGGAGAGCACAGCTGATAGATTCCCATTCCCCTCATTTGATCTGCCAGGCTGCTCTGTCCACAGAGAGGGACAAATTGGCATTGGGACACTCAATTCTAACGGTAATAAACATTATTAGCTTCAGTAGTCATGGAATCAGATTTGCGGTTTCTGCCATATTTCCTCAGAAAACGTAAATGCTGTTTTTACAATATTCCCACAGAAAACATAACTGCAGTTTATACTATATTCCCTCAGAAAACATAAATGCAAGTTGTACTACATTCCCTCTGAAAACATAAATGCCAGAAATTAACTTTCTGGTCTCTCTGTGCTGAAGGGTGAAAGAAGAATCTCTAGAACTGTGCTGGGTCAGTGAAAAACTCATCCATGCAAAGCATCATGAACTAGTTGAGAAAACAAAACAACAGTAGAAAAGAGTTAAGCAAATGTTTTCTGTAAATCTTTTGAGCTTTGTGAGCCGTACAGCCTCTTTCCCAAACCTCTCGATTCTGCTGTTGTAACGAGAATGCAGTCGCAGATGATCCATAAACATGTAGTGTGGCAGTGTTCCAATAAAAATCTATTTACCAAGGAGGAGAAGAGTTTTGCCATGTTTGCCCAACACTGTTTGGAGGTGTGCTGTCTCCAAAAAGTCCTGAGCAAAATTGATGAGGATGTGATGCTTGAGGTTGTTGGGGTAGATGATGAAAGATGAGGAAGGTCAGAGAGATAAAAAGACAGTAAGAGGGAGAGAGAGAGGGAGAAAGAAAGAGGGAAGACACAGTCAGATGATATTATGAATATGCCAGTATTACATGACTGATTCAATACGGTCTTCAGAAATTTCACTTCAGATCCCTCTTTTATTGCTAGGGCCCTTTGCTAATGTACATAGGACTTTGAAATCAATGATACATTAGCACATTATCCTCATTTAATATTTAGCCATTTTCTAAAGGTGATCAGTAGAAAAATATGGTTAAGCACTCACGGTTTCCCAAGTTTATTTGCCTATAGACCTGACTAATATCATCTCTTCCTGCCCTCCACATTTTAGAAATCTATTAATGGAAAAGACGTTTTCCAAAAAAAGTCTTTGAAAAATGGTGTTTCTATGCATATGAATGATAAGAACTCATGTCAGATTTAAATGAAGAAGATTATATGGGGCCAGGGGGCAACCATGGAGGAGGGAAAGCTTGGTAAGGATCTTGCAAAGGTGGAGCCATTATAAAAGCATAGAAAGTGGAAAATAATTCACCGACAGAAGGGAGCTCAGCCATCCATTGAAGACAAATTAAAATTTGCCAGTTTCATCCAAAAGCTACCATTAGTACATAGTGAATTTATTTAACATGTCTTATGACAAAGCACAAGTTATCATAATACAACATTTTCTTATTGATGCTTTATATTGAAACATTTCTAATCACATCTATGTTTAATTATTGGCTATGGTCATTGTTTTTAAACATAAATGGAATAAAAAGTAAGGTTGTGAACACTTAATGTACAATAAATATACAGTGTTCCCTCGCCACTTCGCGCTTCATGTTTTGCGGCTTCAGTTCTTCGCGGGTTTTTCCAAAATAGTCATCAAAAAATAAAAATGAAAAAATACAACCATGTCGGCAGCCACATGGCGGAAAGGAGCGTTGTTTCATGTGGATGCGCGAGAGAGAAGGATCCCTGCATGTCACACAAAGAGATGAGCTGACTCAGAGTCCATCCCACGGGCTCTCATAAAGGCGCGTGATGGGTTTCCGGTGCGACATCGACCCATGAGAGTCCGAGTGGGTTTATCCCTGTGAGTTGAGTGTCTGCGCATCATCGCAGCCTCACCTAGCATCATCTCTTGTTGTATCTCGTCAGTCTTGTCCATGATGTTGACTGTCTCGCATACTGTATTTTAGTGTTGTGTTGGCGATAACTTGTTTTGTTGAAGCGATAACTTTTTCATTAATTAAGCCCTTATAATGCCGCCTAAGCGCTGTGCCCCTGCGAAAGCTTCCTCCGGGGCGCCCAAGAGGAAGAAGATGATGACCATCAGCGAAAAAGTGAAACTTTTAGATATGATCAGAGAGGGCAGAAGTGATGCATCTGTGGCACGCCATTACGGGGTGAGTGAATCTACAGTGCGGTCCATCAAGAAAGAGGAAGCAAACATCCGCAAAACTGCTTCAATAACCTTCAATAAAGAAGCGAAACGGGTGGTAACTCCGCGTAATAACAGAATTGTGAAAATGGAAGCTGCACTGGCATTGTGGATTGCTGATGGCAGGAAAAAGACAGTGAGTTTGGACACTAATAGGATCAGGACAAAGGCCAAAGCTCTCTACGACCCAATCTTGCCCGATGACGACAATGAAGAGGCTGAAGAAGGTGCTGACGAACCTCAAGCCAGTCCTAGCGCTGCCAGGAGTGATTCGCCTCCTCGAGGACGAGGCTTTTCAGCCAGCAAAGGCTGGTTCGAAAAATTTCAAAAAAGATACGGCCTCAGAAACGTGCTTCTGTATGGTGAGGCTTCCTCTGCTGACAACGAT
>PVKE010019032.1:0-28895 GCA_004027555.1 Craseonycteris thonglongyai | reverse complement strand
CCCCCTTAAAGGATGATTTAAAAATTAAGGGATTTCCCGCTCACTTTTTTCAAATTTACATTTGCTGGAAGGCACAGGTTCTGAAGGATTCCACCTTAACTTTTTTGTCTGTATAACTCATTTGCATCCACTGTTGTTAGGAATGCCATTTTCTAGCATGCAAAAGGTGTAAGAACCATTGGCTTCAGCAGAGAGGTACAGTAGGCCTCTGCAAAAAGGCCCAACTCTGTGATCCAGTTTTCTTGCCTCTTAAGCACAAATGATTTGCATTTGACCATGAGATTCTTATGTTCATCTAAATATTATTGGAATCTATGTAAAACATTGTATCAGTTTTAACCAATATTACCCTAATTACAGTGGTCGGCAAACTGCCCTAATACATTTAATTTTGAAAAAAGAAATAGAAATCTGATCCATCACAAATTTGGGAACATATTCTATTTATATGTGTTTCAATTTCTTCCATAAGATCTCCCAGGTTTAAGATTATGCAATATGTTTTCTCTGGACTTGTCATATAGAATGAATCTAGCACCCTGAAGAATACTACCTTTAAAAACACTTTAATGCATGTGTACGTACCCTGTTGTTCTTGTGAGTAGAAGCTAGAGAATTTGCAAAGAGAAATGAGAAAATGTTAAGAACTGGGTTGTACTGAAAAAGAAAAGAAAACAAACAAACAAAAGAAAAAACCAGCTCACACTGAAAAAATTATTCCCAAGATGGTGAGAGAAGGTTTTATTAAGTTAAGAAACCACACTTTAACAGGCCCATTTCACCATCAATGTAAAATGTTCCCTGGTGAACAAAATCAGGTTATAGAAAAAATACCTTTTCCAAAAGTGCTTTGCACAAGGAATTGCTGTAACTTGCCTATATGTTTAAAATTAAGTTTCCTCAGTGATGCAAAGACTGTAAAATGGGAGGCAGGTGTAATGGGGACTCCCTCGGGAGATTTGTCCGTTTCCTTGCTACTTTATTTCAATTCTACTCACTTTGGAGTAGATGTGTGCAGGGCCAAGGGCAGGACAGACCTATTCTGCAAACAAGGTGATCATTTACTATTTGTTCATTTATTGCAGCGGAATACCAAGCACTCTGCAGCAGTGGGCCAGGAATGACGTCCGCAGGCAGCGGTAAGGACTTATTTCAAAATTGGCTACCTTAAGCGTGTGTAAAGGCAGCAGCAAGCCTCCCTGAGGGTTTCTAATTTGTCCCTTCACACCAGTCTGGTCTGATTCTCTCTCTGGCTGGCACTGCATGATATGCCGGGTCACCTAGAACCCTCAGTGACAGAGTAGCCATGGCATAGAGGGTTCTAGGATTGCTGGGTGTGGGGCTTGGTACTAAGAGCTGGGTGCTCTCACAGGGTAGGTGATGGAGGATGGTGGATGAGATACAATGAGTGTGATTGTGTCCTGTGCTGGGTCATTATAAGATGGCAATTGGGCACCATCTTATATTTGTATTTTTCCTCTTATATTTTGTAGCAAGCCATGACAGCAATTAACTGAGCTGCAAGAGAATGAAACACTAAAGTGTAGGAGAATGAATTAGAGAAATTTCAGTGCGATGAAATCACAGTTAAAAGGAAGAATTGGAATAAGTGTAAAAATAGGTGACAAGAAAGAGGAAGGATTGAAAAATAAGTGGCTAAATTGATGATCAGTTTATTTAACTTGATTGATTTAGCCATTTTATGTGAATTAAAATGGAGGATATTTGGAGGATGAAGGAGAAAATGTAAGGAAATTTATAATGAATAAGGAGTTATTAGGGAGTAAATAAGTTATGATAGGTACCTACAAAAGAAAAAGAAAAAAAACCCAACCCTGATTTATAGAGGCACCAGGACTTGAGACTAAGGGTTCAGGGATAGTCATTCTGTCTCACCCTTGATTATTAGAGCCCTCCTCAGTCTGTGAGAGCATAGCAGCGGGAACCCAGCCTCCTCTGGGGAGAGTATCGGAGTCTCTTCCAGTGCAGGTGGTGTTTGAGTGGACTTTGGACTGATGCATAGGTCTTCTCCAGATATCCCTGACAGAGTGCAGAGGGTGTGATATGTTCACAGAAGAGTGAGAAGCTTAATGTAAATAGAGTTAATATTTTAATTTGATCTTGATGATGTTATTGAACTAACTAACGTTTAAACCATGAGAATGACACAGTCACCTTGTTTTTAGGCTAAGTTTGGTGGTAGTGTGGAAGGTAGATTGAAGAAGGATAGCTAAGAGCAGGGAGACCAGTTGTAGGGACTTGGACTCTTTACTGATCCATTTTTCCATCTTGGTGTTTGGCCCAGAAGTCAATAGGGATCTCCTTCAGCTTGGTTAAGGACTGGTAATTCTGTAATCCCAGATCAGATTCCAAGTTCCTCCCAGGGACTAAAGGAAGGAAGATTTGACACAGAAGATCTTGTACTAAGAAAAAGGGATCAAGCCTTCTCATAAAAGTGTAACTTTTTTTTTTAATTTTCATGAGATCCTACGTTCATTACATTTATTGTAATATTGTTTTATGACAGTTCATTGATGTTTACTTTAGAATGTTAATTGATTTGAACATTTTTTTTGTGTGGTGCAGATATAAATGAATGTGCATTAGATCCTGATATTTGCCCAAATGGAATTTGTGAAAATCTTCGTGGGACGTACAAGTGTATATGCAATTCAGGATATGAAGTGGATTCATCTGGGAAAAACTGTGTTGGTGAGAAGTTTCACCTACTTCCTAATATGTTTCATGTGTATCACCTTCCTGCTGTTGATGCTTAGAGGAAACTGCTCTAGCATCATGGATGCTTTACACATTAGGTATCAGCATGGAATGTATATGTGCTGAGTAACAGAAATTTCTATAGCTCATGTTCATTTAGGCAGCACATATGCTAAAAATTTATATAGCTGATTCATGACAATTGATGAGTAATCACATGTCAGATTCACTCCACAAAAGAGAATCTCCTCAGATATATAAAATGCAAAGATTGTGAGCCATTTTCCTGTGACTACAAAGACATCCCTCTTTTTATTAAGAAGCAGCTAGTCTGCCAACCACTTGTTAAAATTAATCAGTGAAAACCCAGCTTATTTGCAGTATTAAGTGCTCTCTGTTAAGTTTAACAAACACCATTGTTTATGCTCTAACAATCCTTGATGAAGGTTCTATTCAGAAAGTAAATAAATCCTTCAGTTGGAAAAAAAATGGTCAACATGGACACCATTATTTTTTCTTCAGTTGCCTAGACTAGTATTTTCTGAAAAGTATTACCCATTGCACTATAGTGACATACGTACAACCTCAGGCTTCCTGAAGTTTGGCTTCTGAAACCAGAGTATCCATACTTGTGGGAATATGTCAAAGTGTACCCAAACCAAAATGGAAGGTGGTTCATATCTTTGATTTGGAAGCAAAACACATACCTCAAAGCAAAAATACTTTCATGAAATGTGATGAAAATTAATAAGCTTTAAGATAAACAAGGGACCTCAAATATATATTTTTACTTTCTGAAAGTCATTTAGGGCTTAGAGGTAGGAGCTTACTCTCTTCTACCATTAGTGGTATTTCAGTGGTAGGTTTTGAAAAGCACTGCTCTAGAGTGGTCAGTTGTTGGAACATGTAACAATTTAGAGAATCTACAGATTGAAATACACACAGATGTCCTTTTCATTCTATCAACACGTAGTTTAGCAAATAACTACTTATCAACTGCCTAATTTAGCTACTTCCCAGCCAGCCATTAGGGAGTAATCATGTGTTCTGACCCAAAAAAACAAAGTTTCTTCCCCACATGTCCCTGGGTACCAAGTTATTTCATTTGTCTTGTTTCTTACTTTACCATTTGAAGTTGTCTGGTATTGGGGAGCTTGTTAAAATTCTTGGAACCTTCCCAAGAAACTTGTTGCTTTTGGGTAGCCAAACAATGCCTTAATTCATAAAAAGAATGGGATTAAATGATATCATATACCGGTAGAACTTTACTGTCTTAGACAAAGCAAAATGGCAATGTCAATTGGTTTTTTTTATTTATTATATATATTATATCTAACTATTAAAAAAATGGCCATCTCTGAATTATTTATAAGTTGTTCCCTGACCTCTTGACATTGTAAACATTCTTTCCAAAGCTTCTCTATCCTAGTTTCTAATTTCTGACTTTTTTCAATAATCCTTGTACCACAGAAAGAACTTTGGTTCTCTACTGCTGTCTTACTCTATCACAAAGGTCTTCTTTCAAATTCAACTTCAATTTGCTTATACTTGTCCATTTCTTTCTTTTTCTTTTTTCCTCCATAGCTCTTCCTCCTAGAAAATTTTATTCTGATACAGTATTAAAAACAATGTGAGCAGCTTTACTCAGTGATGCATGATGAAGGTCTAGACTCTATGACTCTATCTATATACAAGTAAAGAAAAAAGAATGGATTCTAGAGATAAAGAGGAAAGCTAATTCTAGACATCCTAGAATAAGCCCTCAATCACTTGGCTCCCTCCTGCTCTCAGTGCGTGTCTCTGGGTTATTTCTATAGCTCTCCTGTTCTCATCTTCTCTAGCATTCTCTTCTTCTTCCCTATACATCCACTGTTCATCCTAAATAACTTTTACTTTCATCTTCTGTTCAACTACTAAAAGGACGGTACATAGCAAGAGCGCTTACTGTCCCGCTGGTACAATGTACATATAGTTCTCTAACTTTGCAGATTGAAGCAGAGTGCTATAACTGATAGCTGCCTCTATGTTATGGCTGCTGCTGATTGTCATTATGAGCAAGGCAGAGATATCATTTATTTTGGAAAAAGCAGCAATCTTACTTTGAATATTTTTTGTCTGCTTTCCTTCTTAATATGTGACATTTGCACACACACACAAAAGAACTAACAGTAAATTGAAGGATCTTCTCTGCCCCATATAAATCAGCTTTCATCTTAGTTTCAGGTTAAACCAATATCTAAAAAACATTGGAGAATGGAAGCAGGTCAGGGGAGCTGCAGACCAAAACCCTCTCATTTCATCTGCAGGTTTCTTGTTTCTCACCCTAACATTTATTGCTGGTACAGACCTGTCCCTTCCTTCTTTATGGTCGACATTGACTTTTGAGAAATGAATTCTTCCTATCTCATACCCTTAATTGTAAGGGTCCATTTTTAGGCTACCATTGAGTCCACGTGGTACTTTGAAACTAGACTCATATGAAAATAGTTTTACTATTTTGTTTTTCTATAAGAGCCTCTCTTCATTGGTAGGCTCCAAAGAATTCTTATTTATTTGTGTAGGCCAGAAAGACACAGGGCTCTTTTAGCTTCATCCATAAATCATCACATGGGAAGCAGAAGGAAGAGTTTGGGAGGCCACAGGGATTCTCCTTTCACTGCTTTAGCATATACTCCAAAGTTGGAGCCATTATTATCAGGTCATAATTATGTTGATATTTCAGATTACGTTCAAAAGTATGACATTTGGAATCAAAGGTCCACTCCAGCCATTTTCCACACAGGATTCCAGGGATTGACTTTTTTTCTTTTTTTTCTTTTAAATCTTCATCATCAGCTCCTCAATTTAAGGTTCTAGATTTTTTTGACATTATCAAAATTTAAGAATTGCAATATGACCCTTTTGGCAAGAGTTAGCATTCCTTATATCATTTTGACAGAGTTCTTAGCATGCTATTTTCTCAGCTGATAACATAACTTTATACTTGATTTTCCCATATAAAGGAGCTTATAAATATGTTGCTGATTTAAGTGTATTTAATGCTGTGAGCTCATGTAGATCTCCAGTGCTAAATTTATGTATCCTTTATGTCAGGGCTACTAGCTTGTCGAAAGATGATCTAAGCAAAATTTCAATGTCTAAAAAATTCCTTGTGAATATATAGCCTGTTTTGTGGACTGAGTGATAGCCCAAAGGGATAGTAAAACAACTATGCAATTTCTACACTTCCTAATCGAAGTCATACACATCAAAAGTTAGATTTTGCATCAGATAAGCCTGTTTTCAGCTAAAAGCAAGTTTTCCTCAGCTCTCTGAATCTTGAGTCTAAATTCCTCATGACAATTTCAAACTCTACAGCTTGCCTCCTACTTGATAAATATAACCAGAGACCCTTTAAAGTAATTTAAAGAAGAAACACCCATCCTAGAACTAACACATATCAAAGATGAACCATAATTTCTAAATATTTATTGGCTCCTTAAATCAATAGTCTTTAGTCTTCTGAATTCTGGTGATTAGTGATTTCTAGTAAATCTAATTTTTCTTCCTTCCAAAAAAAAAAAGTAGTGAATTGAATACTGTGTATGACTTTAGACTTTGTACATACCTAGTATAGATAATCAAGTCAAGCCCCTATTTTCCTAAAATTAGGCAGTTTAGGCAAAAATCAATAGTACACGAATTTTGCCTCTTTGGTTGAATTAATCATCTGCCCTAAAAACTTTATGACCTTCAAAATCTAACTAAAAGAGAGAAGAAGTTACATGCAAGGGATGGCCTCTTTTAAAAGTTAATTTTTGTTGGTTTTTCAGATATTAATGAATGTGTATTGAACAGTCTACTTTGTGACAATGGACAATGTAGAAATACTCCTGGAAGTTTTGTCTGTACATGCCCCAAGGGATTTATATACAAACCTGACCTGAAAACCTGTGAAGGTAAACTATATTTTTGCTCTTATACTATGTACTTTGCTCTCTTTTGGAATGCTACTGGAAAGCCATAAGAATAAACTAGAGTCACTTTCATTTAGATAATTATGCAAGTTTGAGATTTGCAGGTCCTAAATGGCATGTATACATACTTTTCTAGCTACTGGTGGCATTTACCTGCAGTTGACATTTTATTTGCCATTTATTTTGTTTTTAAGTGCCATTTAAAAGTATTTATTTTGCATTTGCCTACAATTGCTATTTTATTGATCATCTTTAATAGAGAAAACGTTACATATATGCTATTTGAGTTAGTAATTCAGCAATCACCCTTATATTTGCTCCAGATTTTCTTTTTTTAAATATATATTTTTAAGATTTATTTTATTGTTTGAGAGAAGGAGAGAGAGAGAGAAAGAGAAATAGAGAGAAGTGGGGAGGGTCCAGAGTAGTTTCCATAATTGTACATCATTAGTTGCAATAGTTTAATTCCATACAAGTGGATGTGGCGCTGTGTAGGTGGGAACCAAACTGAGTGCCTCCCACATGGGAGTCGAGAACCTTTGTCACCAAGCTCAGCATATGGGTTTGCACAGGCCGGGGCCGGATTCAATCCCTGGACCTTTCGGTTGCAAGGCAAGTGCTCAACCTGCTGAGCTATTCCAGCATCCCCTGCTCCAGGTTTTCTGGAAAAAACAAAAAGATTTAGCCATGTGCCAGATTCAGTACCATAGAGATGTGCTCAATGATTATTTTTGACCTTCCATCTAGTCTAGAAAATAAAAAAATCTATTTAGGTGAGCTTTACTATCTAGTGAAGAATACATGATAGCAATTAAGGCCAAAGTTTAAACATTCATTGATGCCATGACTAGTTTTTAGCAGTAATGTGGACCTGTTTTTGTTTTAGACATTGATGAATGTGAATCAAGTCCCTGCATAAATGGAGTCTGCAAGAACAGCCAAGGATCTTTTATTTGTGAATGTTCTTCGGAAAGTACTTTGGATCCAACAAAAACCATCTGCATAGGTACTTATCTTTTTAAGAATGATTTTTCTATGTTTATCAATGCTGCTGTATTTAAGTATGTATTAAATATTATCCCCCTACCCTGTGCAGAAACCATCAAGGGCACATGCTGGCAAACTGTCATCGATGGAAGGTGTGAAATCAACATCAATGGAGCCACCTTAAAGTCCCAGTGTTGTTCCTCCCTTGGTGCTGCCTGGGGAAGCCCATGTACCCTGTGCCAAGTTGGTAAGAGAAATGGGTGCTGTGTATCCCACACCCATTCCACCAGCTGCTTTGCCTAGAAAGGGGAACCCTGGTGCTTTGTACATTTGGATTCACATGGGAATTTTAGAAGATTTAATTCTGATGACTTCAATGTAAAATGCATTGCTAAATACAAAATTAAGAGAAGTGTCAAAGACAATAGTTTTTTGTGATTTGCTAGTTTACTAATTTCTATCACCACATTGTAATATGGTTAGCTGGTATTGCTTTCCTGGAACAGCAATTCCTATTGGCATTTTGGAGAACCCAATGATTATGGGTCCTTAGTTATTTATAGGTGCAGATTTTCTTCCAAAGCACTGATTAACATAAAGGAACCAGTATCCATGACTAAACGTCTAACTCTGTTGCAAAGCTGAGGTTTAAGAACCTTGCTGATGACTTTGTTGATTTGATGTTTGGACATATAAGTGTGTGAATTTATATCATGAGAGTTTGCAGGACATGAGATCTTCAAGTTCTAGATTGTTTTTCACATTAATGCTATAGTAGTTCTATATAATGTGATTCCTGTTTTAGAGTTAACAGCAAAAGAGAAATCTAATCACTTTCCTTCTTGGTCATCAACTTAGCATGATCTTTAGAGTACCTTTAGGTTTTTTTTTGATATCTCAGAAGAATGGAGCTTTATTTAAGAAGACATTTCGTTATTATTTCTTTTCACTTATGCAATCACAAAGAAAAGTTTGCTATCTAGGACTTATTCATAGCAACAAAATCTAATTCATGTTCCAGGTCTTCTTTCATGTATCTTATACTGTGTCATGACTACAAAATCTGGCTGTTGTTATCTCAAATTTGTTTTTTTGTTGTTGTTGTTGTTGTTTGTTTTTACAGATCCCATATGTGGTAAAGGCTATTCAAGAATTAAGGGAACACAATGTGAAGGTATTTATAAACCATAAATTTCTGTGTGCATGAAGAATGCTTGTGTTAACTTGGACTGGATAAAGATGTCATGTAACTTCACAGTGAGAAAAATGCAGCAAAGGAAAAAAATGAGAACATAACAGATGTTAATTTCACAAGCCCATATATATGATTGCCAATGTCAGACCACCATGGCCAAAGGACAGAATGGTTGAAAATATTTTAGGCTGACCGTGGTTTAAATTGACTGCACTTCCAAAATGCTATGGATCAGAAAGTGAAAACAGGAAGTTTTTAATGAGGCTATAAAATTTGCATTCTCCTCAGTTTGTCCTGTTTGTTTGTTTGTCATGGATGATTTAGAAGGACATACTCTGTTGCCTCATTTTTGAAAGTGTACGTGGATTCACTCCAGTTTGCTGTGATTCTTTCTCATGGAGTCCCAGATAGACATAGGTCAGGGTGACTAACACAACCTGACATGACACAGCAGCTGAAAAATTTTCAAAACAGCAATTAGTCCCATATGTGGGATGAAATGAAAAATTTTTCCCTGCTAAAACAAAGAGGAACACTATAACCCCCACCCAAGGTTCTGCTTTCCAAATGATTACTGAATTCTTTGGCCTTTCTTTGGTCCAAATCCACTGTTAATAACTTAATAACTTATCTGACCTCAGCAGTATATTTGGTATACAAGTGACCAGAACAAAAAAAAGGTAAATTTTTTCCTCCCCATATATCTGTCTTACAAGGAAAGATTTGGAATATTTTGTTCAATGTTTGTAGGATGGGAAGTTATTTCTTCTAAGTAGAGACACAGTGTGTGTGTGAATTTCTTAACCAATGTCCCACTATTTTGGCTTTGGCAAGTAAGTGCCATTTCTTGGATTAACTTGATGGTGAATACTTTTTTAAATAAAGTGCAAAGAACATACTGCTCTGCTTTAAACAAACTGGGATGAACTGAAACATTTGTGAGACATTGCTTGAGTGATGAATGGATGAACATGAGCATCTTTTGACTCTTCCCAACTCAAGCTGGGACCACTAAGATTTTGAGAGAAAAGCCTAAGACCATTGCTGAGTTACAACCAGTGATGTACTTCTGGGGACATCTCAGCACTTCTCGAAAGAGAATCTTTTTACTGGCTCCACATATTCCTTAGTAGGATTTATGTCTGCATTCACTTTCAAGCTCTTGATTCTTTGCTAGTTTGAAGGACTGGACTTTTGTTTCTCTACTTACTTCCAAACACCTGGTCTCATAAAGCTTATTACAGTAGACTCTCTTTTAACCGAAACTCAAGCAAATGGCACTCTCAAGCAACCAAAAAAATATTTTAGCTGGTTGCTTGAGTTCCGGTTAACAGAGAGTCTACTTACATTTATGCGGCATCTACCAATCCCCATGAGCGCCAATTGAGAGTCTACTGTATATGGCACCTGGGAGCCTTAAGGGAGATATCCACAGTACCCAGAGCTGTCACCAAGAACTTGCACTCGCTCTCTGTCTCTTCAATTCATAATTTACTTCCTGAGACCAATGGAGAAACTCCCAAATCTTTGGTGGTAGGTGGGCTTGTTTGTTTGCTATCCAGACATCCCAGAAATTCTACCTGAACTACTTGGAGGCATGCTAATTTTGTAAATTTATCAGTTTCAAAGTAACCTTTTCTGTTGTGAGGATAATTATGACTCCATGAATGAAATAAAGTAGAATGACGTTACACAGATATATTAACTTCATGCTTCTTTTTTTCTTTGTAGATATAGATGAATGTGAAGTGTTCCCAGGAGTATGCAAAAATGGCTTGTGTGTTAACTCTAAGGGGTCATTTAAGTGTCAGTGTCCCAATGGGATGACTTTGGATGCCACAGGGAGGATCTGCCTGGGTAAATACTGAGCTAATTACTTTTCTAATGATCCTTTTCTTAAAGATAATGAAAAACTCAGTTAATAAGATAGAACTAAATATTTGGGAAAAATAGCCTTCCTGACTCAAGCTCTTTGTTAATTCTTTATAAAAAGAGTGGATAACGTGTTAGTGAAGAGAAACTTTAGTTATTAATTGATATGTAACTATTCTTATCTCACTACCATCACAGTTATTATTCCAGAGGTCTTATACCCCCTATATGTCATGGGCTATAGGACAAGGTGAATGGTGGGCAGAACATTTTCACTTCATTGGAAATTGTAGACCATGTTGGTTAGGCATGTCTTACTATTGGCTAGAAGGGCAGGTCCTTGCAGGAAACCCTTTTGGGGATCAGGAGTGAAGAATGCCAGAGTCCTAAAGTGTAAGCCTGAGGGAGGGCAGTGCTATTGTCTCTTTCATTCATGGTGGGATTCTCCATGCCAACTGCTAGAGCCCAGTGGCAATGATGTGGAAGAGACTGGACCCAGAACCCTGAGTTCTTAGAAAGCTGCCCTATGAACTTGCAGTGGCAGTAGATTCAAGATCTCATAGTCATTCCTGTGGGGTCTGGCAGACTTATTCTAATGTTATTGTTATGGCTTCTGTGTACCAGGAGTATGTCTCTTGGATCATTGGACTCAGAGTCTATGACTAATGGGAATAATGCTCAGCCACACTGTATCTGAAACCTTATTCCTCTGAAGAGCATTCTTAGTGAGGACCACAGTAGGTAGTTGGTAGTGGTATGCAGTTAAAGGATTTGGATCATTCACAAACTAAAACAAATAAACCTTTAAATACAGAATTTTGTGGTTTATAATATAAATAATATGGAAGAGAAAAGTAGTTATAGCTGTCAGTTAATCCCATTCTGAGCCTTAGCTTCTTTGTTTAGGAGGAATCAGCATTTATGAGAAACTTCTGCCTGGCTCTTTAGTTGAAAGATGCTTCAATATTTAATTTAGAAATTATTTGAAAAGTATCCATCTTAGTAAAGGTAACTTGGATGTAAAGTTGCCTAGAAGGCTTCAGATACTTCCTAGCATTAAAGGAAGCTTGGGTACTTAGTTGAATGATTAATGAGAACATTGTAAAGGAGAGAGGGAATATCATGCCTTATGTCTTAATTACACTTTACAATTTTCAGATGCACACTCTCATTTGAGCTTCACATTACCCCCCTGAAAGATGGATAGAACATCTTTTTACAGATGTGGCAATTCAGGTTCAGGGCTAATAATTTTACTAAGATATGGGACTTCTTAGTCACAGGGCAGGACTAATTTCTGAGACCTCTGACCTCTGGTCTGTTATTATTTCTACTCCTCCCCACGGTCCCATGAATTTGGGGTTGGAGCTAGATGTAGCCTCTGAGTACCTGGAAGAATGTGTACATAAACATACATTGAGGTGAAAAGGGGACTTGAGAATGGGAATGAGTGGCTTTGCTTTGCCCCTTTTCCTCCTTAATTACAAGGAGGACACTTCTCATTTTGGAGTTTACCATTCCAACTCTCCAAACTGAGGTGGCTCTGAGGGAAAGGGGCTGGAGCTAGCGTAGATGTTCTCCAACAAAAATAATGCAATTTATTTTTAGCTACAAAGTTGTCAAGACATCATGGAGTACATGTATTGGTAACAGGCATGTCTATGAAAACATCTCCCCAGAAAGCACTGCAGGATTTCTCAGATTTCTGCTTCATATAGAGAATTATCAGAAAATGCCTAGAATTGACAGGAAACTTCCCACAAACAGGGCAAATAGAAGAGAGTCTTTATTAGGCAGGATTACCCATCACAAGGCCTGGGTTTCTTTTGAGGAAAAAAATCATTCCAGTCAATAAGTATATGGCAAATTACAGAGTGCATTGTGCTTTGCATAACACTGTGCTGACAGTTTGAGGCAGTGAAAGCAGAGAAGCTCTCCTGAGTCTCCCTCTGTGCCCTGTGGTAGATATCCGCCTGGAAACCTGCTTCCTGAGGTACGACGATGAGGAGTGCACGCTGCCCATTGCTGGCCGCCACCGCATGGACGCCTGCTGCTGTTCTGTGGGGGCGGCCTGGGGTACAGAGGAATGCGAGGAGTGTCCGGTGAGAAATACACCTGAGTATGAGGAGCTCTGTCCCCGAGGACCTGGATTTGCCACCAAAGAAATTACAAATGGGAAACCTTTCTTCAAAGGTATGATGGCTTCAGTGGTTGATTGCTCTTCTTTTTGGACCAACAAGATGCCTTCTCATGAGCACAGAGTTCTACTCATAGAATTACAATGAATATCATCAGTGTGGTCACCCTGTGATCATCTCAGCATACAGTCTTTCCTTTCTGAATTGCGTAGAAGAAAACCTCCACTGTGTTGGATTTTCTTTTTGTGGATCTCAGGATTTATGAGGTCACTTGCCTCTCCCATCTAGCCATTGTTGAGTATTAAAGTTGATTTGAATACTACCCTAAGCCAAACATGGAACAAAGTAAATGGGACATTTTTATGCCATTGCTAAAGTCATATGATATGACCTTTCATCTGCTGATTTGAGTATCCATGTCACTGCATTCCACCTGGGTATACATAATGGAGAGTGAATGGTGTGAGAAACCCAGGGGCAGGTCTTCTTTGTCCAAATACAGTGAAAATTCATGTCTATGGCAGAAGCACTCCAGTGATATGATACTTCATATATTATTTCAGTGTATTATGTTGTAATCTATTATACAATCCATGTAAAAAATAAGTCACAGATTTAATCTAATTTCAAAATTGATTTAAGTTTTTAATGCACCGTGGTACAGAACTTGTTTACTTCAGCACATGGAAAAATCAGAATTGGTTACTCAGAATTCTGATTATTCAGAAAGGTTTAGCTTATGTTCCCAGGATAGAGTTTTGTGTTGGTTGCTCATTGTGTCTGGACCTAGTTATTATACTTCATAACTAAATCAACTTATAAAAATGGGAAATGAGTATATAAATGTCATTGAACTATCCTTATATAAAACAGCAGAGACTGTTGTTTTTTTTCTACTAAGCATTTGGTCCAAGAAGCCCTGGAGTTTAAAATTGTTGTGTCTAGAGAAACAGTTTCTAGATGGCCCTCTTAAATGTTTCTTAAGTAAATTCAAAGGGACCCTACTGATTTGCTTCCAAAGGCTATCTCAGTTCATTACCATATGCACATACACACACACAAACAACAACAGAAACTTGATCTTCTTGAAATTTAATCTGCCAATTCTGTCTTTCATGACATTGTATAGGAACTAACTTGTATTTTTTGAGCTTTAGGTCTTACTTTGGAAAGGCCCCTAAGAGGAGAAACGCAGATCACACGTGACATATGCTTTCTCTTAGTATACAAAAAATACTTCAATTATATTAATTAAACTTTATGGCTACATAATATTGAAAAAATATTTTAAAATAGTATACACTGTTTGCAGATAATTTGAATTATAGATGACATCTTCTATGAAATTTTTATATTTTAGGTCTACCCAAAAAAGTATCACAAAGCATAAATGCATATCTTATTCCTCTACACACTCAGTTGGTTGCTGTGGTAATATATGCTAATAATCTTCCACATGCTTTAAGACTAGACACTAATGGTTTAAAGTATTTATTCATTCAACAAATAGTTAAGTGTGTAGTGTGTATTAGGCAGTGTTCTGGATTCTTGAAGTGTAAATAAACACACTCTTGACTTCTCTAATAATGCGTTCTAAAATAGAAGTTTGAAAAACTAGAAGGGCTTACAAGTCATATTTCTCATGGATCATCACACATTCTTTAAAATGAGTATTGCCAAGACCTAAAATCAAGACCCTCCAACTTCCTGTGGTTAGAACGGTGGGCATTGAGTCCTAATTGGCTGCTCATGAACTTTTCCCACATTTATTTTTCTTGAAGATATCAATGAATGCAAGATGATCCCCAGCCTCTGCACCCACGGCAAGTGCAGAAACACCATTGGCAGCTTTAAGTGCAAGTGTGACAGTGGCTTTGCTCTCGATTCTGAAGAAAGGAACTGCACAGGTGAGGAAGGGGCTCCCCTTGGAGGGGCTCCCTTTAGAACTCTTCATCTCTGTTGCACAAGAAGTAAGGCTATCCCGATCCTCACTTGCGGCTCATTGCTCCTTTTTTGCAGACATTGATGAATGCCGCATATCTCCTGACCTCTGTGGGCGAGGCCACTGCGTGAACACCCCAGGAGACTTTGAATGCAAGTGTGATGAAGGCTATGAAAGTGGCTTCATGATGATGAAGAACTGCATGGGTGAGCATGTGTCCATTTCAACAGTACAGGGGAGAAAGGATTCCAAGAAGCTTTGATGACTAATAGCCCATGTCCTAGTTTCTTCCTGCTCCCCCAGTGCACTGGGTTCCTGACCAGTGAGCCAGGAAGCAGTCTCTGGCAGAGAGAGACTGACAGGCAGAAAGATCGAGGAAATTCATGCCATGATATGGTGGGTGGTCTCAGGCATGTGTTACGAGTTCCTGAGAAGTGAGTGTAACCCCTAAAATAGGTACCACAAGGAAGAGAGAGCAATTCAAACATAGGCCATATTCAGAGTAAAATTATAGGGTTTCTGTCCAACATTTCTAGAAAAGGAGATTAATTAGGCTGGTGGCATTTGATCAGTTTCCTTAGAAACAAGCCAGAGATTGAGGATTATTTTGAGGGAGTTCTCTCAGAATGAACCTGTAAAGAAGTGAAGGGGCCAGGTTTGGGCTGAGGAAGAAGAGAAGCAAAGAGTTCAGCTGCATTTTAGCCTAAACCTGATTCCACAGAGGACTCGGGAGTGTGAACTATACCAGATAGTTGTCCCACCTGGAGGCAAGAAGGCCAAGATTTTATGCTCCCAAGTCAGTTCAATCAACTATTGGCCATGGACAGCCCCCAGCATGAGGGAAATGTAATCTCTGCCCTGCCAGGTATTTTTGCGTGAAGTAGAGCAGGGAGCCTGTGAGCAATTAGCAGACAGGACTCTCAGCATCCGGGTAATGAGTGCACTGCCTGGTCATGGGGACCTGGACAAGACACCACCCACAGCTTCAACATGGGTCTTTTCTATTTTTCAGATATTGATGAATGTCAGAGAAATCCTCTCTTATGCCGGGGAGGCGTTTGCCTAAACACGGAGGGAAGTTACCGCTGTGAATGTCCTCCTGGTCATCAGCTGTCCCCCAACATCTCAGCGTGTATAGGTAAGGAGGAAGACTTCCAGACCACTTAGTTGTGGTCAGTCATGTGACCCGAATCTCTGCCAGAGTCAAAAGCTGATGGCTGGATGTGTTCTATTGTTTTCTACACAGACATCAACGAGTGTGAACTGAGTGCAAACCTCTGTCCTCATGGTCGCTGTGTGAACCTCATAGGGAAATATCAGTGTGCCTGTAACCCTGGTTATCATTCAACTCCTGACAGGCTGTTTTGCGTTGGTAAGCTCTATATTTTCTGTTGTTTTTTATTTTATTTTGTTTTATCTCTTTTTAAAGCACTCACACAATGTTCTCTGAGTTCTGTTTCTATCAATAGTTACTTTTACTTAATCTTGTTTTTCTGTAAGGGAAATTGTTTTCATAGTGAGTGGCTCATGATCTTCAGATCTTACCATTCTTGTGTGATTAAAGAAGCACTTAAAATATGTGGTGATGGAGGGAGAGCTGATTCTAGGTGGTGAGCACATATGCAATGCATAGATGATGTAATGTAGAGCTGTACACCTGGAAACTATGTTGCTAACCAATGTTACCCCAATACATTTAACAATAAAAATAAAAATAATAAAAAATTAAATTAAAAAAAAGCACCTAGATGAAGGATGTAGAATGTTTAATTTTGACAAGTATGATTTAATCCATCCTGCTTTGAATGGTGAATGTCTGCACATGCTTTGTCTACAAATATGCATAACTAGGTAAATCAACAAGTGATTACTAATGGCCACCTGAAATAAATGGAGCATGGCAGATGCCATGAAAAAGCCAAAAAGCAGAAGGTACCTTTCCATGGTTCAGACCAGCTAAGAGATTTCAAAGGATAGTTATTGGAAAGAAGATAATGCTACATCTTATATTGAAATAGAGTCAGGTCTGGCACTCCTTAAAGATAGGGTTTTGTGGGACGAGCCCTTTGCTTTGTGGCTGACCCTCTGTAGGTTTAGTTGTGCTGGAAAGAGTAACACAAAAACCCCATGGCTTTATTATGCCCAAAGTCAAAGTGAAACTTTGTAGCAACTGCCAGTTCTTGCCTGGTTTTGGGTGCAAATCATGTGAAACTGCCAAGTCTCACATGGTTCCCACCCAACGTTGTAAATCAGCACAAATTCTTCAGAAACATGGCCCAGTACAACTCAGAACTCCAACTTAGGTTCTTGAAAAGGATTAAAACGTCATCCAATAAAAATGAATGTCAAGTTTATATAACAATCTGTGACCCAGAGAATTTCATTCATGTGCCCATTGTCATAACCAGGATATGTTCTTATAGCACCTAGCATTTCTCCTGCATTGTATTTAGCATTATGAAGGCACATCTCGTATCTATCCCATTCACTCTTAGATTCTCATCTCTAGCACATAGTAGATACGTAATTCATATTTTTTTGAAGGAATCAAACAATGCAGTAACTACCATTTGCCACAGGATGTTTTGATACTTTTTTTTTTTTTTTTTTTGCTTTATTTGATCCATGCATGCTTGGAAACTTTAAATGTATGCCATGATAATAAACACAGAGGAGAAAGGTGATGTTATTTTTCTTTTTCTTAGACATTGATGAATGCAGCATAATGAACGGTGGTTGTGAGACCTTCTGTACAAACTCTGAAGGTAGCTATGAATGTAGCTGTCAGCCAGGATTTGCATTAATGCCTGACCAGAGGTCGTGTACTGGTAAGTAGGTTTTAGCCTCCTGTGAACCTCTTAATAACAGATCCCCATGTAGAGTAGTTCAGAGCCTGGGCTTTGGAGTCAGATGGTCCTGAGTTCAGTTGTTGTTTTGTCACATATTTTGGTTGTGCATGCCTGATAAATAGCCTTAGAGTCAGATTTCTCATCTATAAAATGCGGCTCAGATTGCTTGTGTGGAAGAGTTTGTATAGCACTTAGCATAATCCCTGGCACATGCTCAATAAATTAAGTATTAAATACAGTTTCTTCATTGATCAGAATTTTGAAGACTCTGCTTACTTCAGTGCTATTCCAGGATGTGTTCCCTGAACCAGCAGCATTAGCATCACCTGAGAATGTGTTAGAAATGAAAAATCTTGGGTCATACCCTAGACCTACTAAATCAGAACCTCCTGGGGGTGGATCCCAGTAAACTCTTTTCATAAGCCCTCTAATTGATGCAGATATGTGCTAAAATTTGAGTACTGCTGGTCTAATTTACACTTCCTGTTGTATCACCATGAGCTAGAAGAGCCAGGTAGCCCACCAGAGATGAAAAATGAGGTAGATAATATAGGCTTTGATTTTGGCTTGTTTTAAGGAGAGAAATTGGGTTTATTATAGAAACCAAAAATATCTTATCTGACCTAAAAAAATCTCAGAAGCCCTGGATATAAATTTGGCTAGAAATGTTAAATGTTGAAACTAAATATTTTTACTAAAAATGAATGTAACTAGATTTGCTTCTTTAAAGCAGTTTTCACCTTAACATATAAATAAAACAGATGATAGACTTTAGACATTTACATTGAACAATGAGAAAAACAAGATTCAGAAGCATTTTTGAAAGATAAATTCATATCAGAGATAAAATTGCCAATTAAACAGTAGACTTTTAAGTGGATGTGGACATGACCTGGAACAGTATGTTGTGAATCTTGAAAATGGCTCTCTCCTTTTCTACCTGGGATAACCTAATGTAAAATTTATGTAAAGCTTCATTTGGATTTGAGAACTAATTGTCTTATGCAAGTAGGCTGAGTTTATTTGACTAGGTCTGTTAATTTTTTTATCACTGAATTAATATAACTGATACTAACAACATGCCATGGTTGGTTTTATTCTCTGCAGACATTGATGAGTGTGAAGATAATCCCAATATCTGTGATGGTGGCCAGTGTACAAACATACCTGGAGAGTACAGGTGCTTATGTTATGATGGATTCATGGCATCTGAAGACATGAAGACTTGTGTAGGTAAGTAAAGAATACAGAATTTTTTATTTTCTCTGATTATTAGTAAGTATTGTTAAATTACATAAAGATTAGTATGGGTGGCTGAGAGCCTATGTGAAAAGTAAGAACATTTAGGGGCATAGTACTAACGTTCCAAAGGGCAATTTTCTCATGACTATGATATGATATTCTTGTCAGATATGTCATATGAGCTGAGCCAACCAATGGTCAAGGTCCAGATGGACATATATTTTATGTCTATGCATTATTTCTGTCCATTTAACCCTCCTTTTTCTGTAACTAGAGTTCAGGCTTTTAAAATGTTTGCCTAAAGGCAAGAAAAATCTATTTCTGACAAGAATGCAATAAACTCTAGAATTAATTGTATATGTTTTAGAGAGTTTCTGTTGCTGTTTTCAAATTTGTTAAACTTTTCTTCTGTAATGTCTAATCTGCCTTTAATCCTATTCAGTATATTTTTAATCTCAGACATTGTAGTTTTCATCTCTAAAAGTTTGATTTAGGAATTTTTTCATATCTTTTCTGTCTCTATTTAATATGTCCAATCATGCCTCTAGCTTTTTTTTTTTATTTATTTTTTTATTTTTTTTTTTATTTTTGACAGAGAGAGAGAGAGAGAGACAGAGGGAGATACAGAGACAGAGAGTAAACTGAACTGGGGGAGCTCCCAGCCCCGCACATGGTTCCGCACGGGCCGGGGCCGGGATTCGATCCCCGGTCCCCGGCGCTGCAAAGTGAGCACTTAACCCACTGAGCCATCCCAGCTTCCCTGCTTTTTTTTTTTTTTGACAGAGAGAGAGAGAGAGAGAGTGAGAGAGAGAGGTGCAGAGACAGAGAGAAGGGGGAGAGCCCCGAACAGTCTCCATAGTTGAACATCATTGGTTTTTCCACATAGTTTCATTTCACAGGTGGGCGCAGGGCTGCACAGGGCAGGAACTGGGCCGGGGTCTCACCCCAGTGAGAACCGAACTGAGAGCACTCCCCAGTTCAGCATATGGGTCCACACGGGCCAGGGCCTGGATTCGATCCTCAGTCCCCGGGGCTGCAAAGTGAGTGCTTAACCCTCTGAGCCATCCTGGCTTCCCCCTCTAGCTTTTTGAACATATGGAATATGTGTGAATTCTGGTCTACTAATTCTATCATCTGTGTCAGAACTGAGTCATTTCAGTAAATTGACTTTCCTCTTCATGATTGTTCATATTTCACTGCTTCGTAGAATGCCTGGTAATTTTTAATTGGATGCTAGACATTATAAATTTTGACTTACTGGAGTACTAGATATTATTGTATTTCTAGAAATATTTTTGAGCTTTATTCTAGAACCCAGTTGTTATTTGGAAACAGATTGAGCCTTTCAAAGTCCTGCTTTTTTTCAATTAGGCAGCAGTTAGTTTCAAGCCAATTTTGCTCCATTACTGAGGCAAGACCTTTCTGGATATTCTACCCAATTCCCTGTGAATTATGGGACTGTCCAGTCAGACTGGAAGGAAGAGGCACAATTCCAGGCCTTCTGTGAGCTCTTCCCTCGAATCCTTGTGGGTGGTACTTCCCCCACCTTCCAGTAGCCTCTTCACATGAATGTGCTGATCATTGCGCATCCAAATAATGGACTGGGATCCTTTGCAGATCTCTGGAGCTCTCTCTCTGTGCAGCTCCCACCTATCCCTTGGCCTTCTAGGACTTCCAGCTTCATTTCCTCAACTTAGGAACACTTCCTGGTTCCATCTGCCATCCCCTTCCTTCTGCCATGGCCTTAAAACTCTCCCCACGTAGTAATGTGAGGCATTTCTAGAACTCAACCTAGTTCATTTCCTTTCTTTCTGGATCATCGTCTTTTGTTGCCTGTATTATCCTTTTTTCATTGTTGCTTCAGGTGGGAAAGTAATTCGGTGGCTCTTAGTCCGTTGTGGCCAGACGCAAGAATTTAGAATTGAAAATATTTAAATTGGGGGAAGCTGGGATGGCTCAGTGGGTTGAGTGCTCGCATTGCAGCCCTGGGATCTGAGGATTGAGTCCTGGTCCCAGCACCAGCCCCAATCCCAGTCCCAGCCCTGCCCTGTGTGGACCCATATGATCAACTGGGGTGTGCTTCCCGCCCCAGTTTAGTTCCTGCCAGGGTGAACTTTCCATGTGGGAGGCTCCCTGGCTTGAGGGGGCATGCCTCCCACACTAGAAGCCCCCTGCCATGTTCCCTGCCTGTGCAGCCCCGTGCCCGCCTGTGGAGTGAAACTATTTTGAAAAACTGATGATGTACAACTATGGAGACTGCTCTGGGCCCTCTCCCATCTCTCTCTCTCTCTGCCTCTCTGTCAAAAATAATTATATATATATATATATATATATATATGTGTGTATATATATATATATATATATATATATATATATATATTTAAATTGCATCACATTTATATCTTCGGAAAACTCTTAACAAATGTTTGTGAAGTCCTAAAAATTAAAGTTAATGTCATAAAAAGTAAATAAATAATATTTTAATTTGGCAAAGAAATTAAGTTTGCAACTACTTACACTAAGACTACTAGTTTATCTATCCTTTCTGTTAAAATATGAAAACGAAATTGTTGGCCTCAGATAGATTGAATTCAATGTTTTCTCTTGTAGCTGTTTTTAAAAGTTTTCTAGACTGCCACATAAACAGGCTCTATCGTCAGCCAAGACACAGTCAATTTATTTGATTACTTGACCTCCTGCTATGGCCCAGAGAAAATGCCAGTATGCATGGTTAGCCTGTAATATAGAAAGCACATGTGATTAAGCTCCATAATTATGATATACTTCTTTTGAGTGAAAGCATTTTACTTTTAATTTCATAGTTGTGTTATCTCAGAGAAGATTATTCAATGATATCAAACATGTTTATATGTGTTAATGGTATCTATGTTTTACAGATGTTAATGAATGTGACCTGAATCCAAATATCTGTCTAAGTGGAACCTGTGAAAACACGAAAGGGTCATTTATTTGCCACTGTGATATGGGATATTCAGGCAAAAAGGGAAAAACTGGATGTACAGGTATGTTTTTTTCCTTCTAATTGAACAATAAGACATTAAGTGGTTAAGAGACTACTACTATAATTATAGATTAATGCAAGTTTTGAAGCTATTAACATTTTAATTGAATTATAAAGCATTTTGTGTAACGTTTTTCATTAACTTAGCCTGCATTTCTTTGAATTTATCATACGTTAGATTGAATCTAAGCTGAGGTTGTGTTTCTTTACCTCTGAAACAAGGCATGTTGACTAGATTACCACTATAACACTATAAATATTATGTTTTTATGAGATTTAAATCACATTTTATATCAAAGTAGTTAACATGCTAATTACCAACCATTCATATCCCCTTAGAATCATATACTACATAATGACATTTAGGTCAACAGTGGACCACATATATGACAATAGTCCCATGAGATTATAATTGAGATGAAAAATTCCTGTCATCTAATAATGTCATAGCCTTGGTAACATTGTAGCTCACTGTGTTTGTGGTGATGCTGGTGTAGACAACCCCCCTGCACTGCCAGTCATATAAAAGTATAGCACATACAATTACAGAGGCAAGCTATCCATCTAGGCATGTGGGAGTGCGCTCTAATGTTGGCAAAATGAAATCTCCTAACTCTGTTTCTAAGGACACATCCCATTGTTAAGCAGCACATGACTATTAAAGCAAGGCTTTCCCAATAGCCTCCATTGCCAACACTTCATCTTAAGGTTTTATACCTGAGATTACTCTTTAAAGAAGCACATCCTACAATTCATATATTTCATCAGTTTTCATCAGTCTTCTAGTTCCTTAAATTAGTCTGCTTTTGATGAATTAGGTTGTTTTTGCCCAAGTAAGTCTTTATTATTGGGACTTAACAAATCTTATGAAGTGGAAATTAAACCATTTCTAATTTGCTTGTCAAATGCTCAGAGCACATAAGAAAATTATTTATAGATTATTTTATTAAGTGTCAAATAAAAAATGTTACTTTGTGTGGGTGATATTGGTTTTAAATGTTTAGTTAGTATATTCAAACTTGAGG
This sequence comes from Craseonycteris thonglongyai, assembly GCA_004027555.1. Taxonomy (NCBI): domain Eukaryota; kingdom Metazoa; phylum Chordata; class Mammalia; order Chiroptera; family Craseonycteridae; genus Craseonycteris; species Craseonycteris thonglongyai. Next base: position 5,949 of record PVKE010019032.1, on the reverse strand, counting down.
CAATGGCTATAAGTATGTTGAATAGTTTTGCTGTAGTTACTTACATTAATATAACAGATTATGGCATGTACAATGTAATTTAAAACTTAATAGAGACCATGATGAATTTGAATTAGGTAACTGCATAATTTCTTTACAAATAACAGATTTTAATTTCAAAAGCCAGTTTGCAAGCCCTTGTTGCTTAAAATGAACATTAAAATATTTGCAGATTTACAACATGGTAAATATATAGATCATTTTCTTAATTATATCAACATTTTTCAAGAAAACACCCTAATATATTATCATTTCAAATTATTCAGTAATACTGAGTTTCAAAATTATAGATATCCAGATAACACCCATAATATGATTGTTGGTCCAAAAATGAGAGATTCTAATCAAATTATAGAAATAAGCATGGAACTGGAATACTTCCATTCTTACTATACAAGTATTATTCTTCATATGTAGCATGGCTAGGGGTTCATTCTTATAAATGGCACAGTGTTTAAAGGCTTAACTCTTCATATGGTCTCTGGGGGTACAAATGATTAGCTCACTATGTCTATAGTTCAAGATTTATTTTTAGCTTTCAGTATAAATGTGGAACTTGGGGTAAGGAATGGTGGTCTGTCAGTAATGAAGGGAAAGGTAGGACAGTTCCATGTTGCATTTACCTAATAGAGGCTAATACCAATGTTTAGCTCAGTTGAACTCACTGAAATTGACCCAAGTGGTGATGTTTATGAAGGGAGAAGTTAATTTAATGGGACAGTCTTCATTTGCTATTAGAAAAGGAGATTTCTAGAATTTCATGCTCCGAATTCCAGTTAACAAAAGCACGTACGGAGGCCCAAGTTTAGGCCTTTTACTGTAAAGAAAGCTTGAATTTTCATGCAACATTAATTTTATTTTAAGTAAATGAGATCTAATTTATATAATGCCTTTGACAGAGTACTTGACTTTCAGTAGCTGGTCAATAAATACTAGCTACTATTGTCACTATAAAATGAGACACATAGACACAGTGTATAGAAGCCATTTAATTACAGACATAACTTGTAGTCTAGTAAAATTCTATACTACTATTTACTGATACATGCTTGAAATGATTTTAAAGAAGGAAAAACTTACTCTGTATTTCCAAAGGCTTGTTTTATTTCAGAAGGATTGTTTGAAATGAGTTTGTGCAGATACTAAGACTGGTGATAAAGGCTGTGCATTCCATATTAGATGAGATGACACCAGTTTTACATTAAGAACAGCAATCTTTTAGTAAGTTATGTGAACAGAAAAATAGATATGAAGTCCAAGAAATATTCTATTCTTTCCCAAAGGCCAACATCCCCCTACTTTTAAATTATAGCCTAAAATGATTTTTTAATTTTATAAAACCCAGCTAGAACTATAAGGAGAAGAATTGGGTTTCATGGCCCCTTGGATATCATCGTAGCATGTCATGTGATATTCTCATGTAAAAGGAGTAGAACTCTGGATTTTATTCCTAGTTCTTCCACTGGTTTATGAGCTTAAAGAAATGCAGAGTGCTCTGTAGTTACACAAGTTTTCTGATTGTGTAAGCATGCTGCAGTGAAGTATAGAAGTAGGGGGTCCATTAGGGAGGAGATAAAAAGAAGTCATCTGTAAATACTGTTATTACCAACCAAGGGTATCATATTTGATTGAAAATGATTTACACAAACAGGAACTGGCAGCAAGTTTGGTATACTTAAAAACAAGTTTTTAAAAATCTGAGCCAAAATGGTTATTATTATTATTATTATTATTATTAATTCCATGTAACTAGGGCTCTTTTAGCCTGCTTTTAATTTAAAATTTATGTCACTCACAACTTAGAATATCAGCAGGTTACCTTTGTGATAGTCATGTTAAAAACAAGTGTTTATAATGTCCCAGGCAACTAATATAAATAAATGTATGTATCTTGCCTAATGGGATAAACAAAGAACAGTGAAGAACAGATCTAGAACTATGTTTTGATGACAGACAAAAGAAATACTTTACATGTATTCTATACATGCATAATGTACATACATACATATAATATGTTTAACATACATAATGTATATATTTTAAAACAAGTAGCCTGTAAAGGAATTATAAAAATATGTATGCTATTCATAGGGAGGAATTTTGTTTCATGAGAACTAAAAAAGTGTCCTCCGGGTTCCATTACAACTTTGTCTAAATATTTCAGCTCCCTTGTCATTACTGATTGTTTCCATTTTAACAAATAAACATGTTGTTGTTTTTTGCCCCAATCACTTTAGCAGTGTTCAGAATCCACCCACTGACTTACATTCCCAGCCTACACAGATGTTAAGGGTTTCTTTTTTTCTCCTGAAGTTTTGTCCAAATTATGAGTTGAGGGTAATGTTTGACTTCATGCAGGGAGAAAGCCTGTTTGCTTGAAATCTAGAACACAACTCTTTATCTTCGGTTTAAGGAACTAGGTTACCATTTTTCTGTGGCTCACAGACAGGACTTCTGCTAAAATTGTAATTAGACAAACAACTGGGAGAAGGAAACCTAGACTGCTGCTAGGTGCCATTCTTGGTGAGGCCTGGTTTTCACAAGCTAATTCATAAGAGTCTATCAGTTATTGTGTGTTCACTCGGTCAGTTAGCAAGACACACCATTAAAATCAGAATTATTTTTAGTTAAAATAGGATTTCTGGGCAATTTTATTTCCCAAATTATCTGTTTCTTTTCACATGAAAAACGTTGCTGGTGGGTCTAGTCCATGGAGGGAAATCATATACTTCACTACTGCCAACACTCAGTGAGAATTTGTGCCCATTTCCTTCCAGCTTCTTATCGCTGCTAATTGTCCTCCATTGGCTGTCAGCCTGTGAAAACTTTGTGGGTGTTCAGTTAAATAATTTTGGCTCAAATTTGGATCCAAATTAAGAAATCCAAGTAGCCTTCAAATTTAGCCTCTCCATTCACTTAACATCCTCTTCCCCAATGCCTAATTAAGGAGATCCCTCAGTTTGCCAACTCTGCCACATTAAGGTCCACATGACTGGATGACCAGATGGCAGGAAGGCAGGTGTCTATGTGGGTGATGAAGACTCTCCCTGTATAACTGTCAGCAGAAGGCAGGGCAGCTCAGAGAACAGCCCTTACTCTGATGTCAGTGAAACAGACCCACAACCTGTGCCTGGGGTCTGCTCAGACCGCGCCCTTGCCCCTTAAGAGAACCGGCAAATGGAACCTTTGAATCTGTGAGGGAGCTTTCACAGGGTTACGGAGGTTGCAGTATCAGACCTAAATTTGAATTTCTTTGCTTTTCTTGGCTTGTGCTTATTCTTAATCTTAAAAAGGAATTTTCTGTCTGGAGCAAACTTGTGCGGGAAAGAGAACATTTGTAGAGAAAGAGATGTTCTTGGCAAGCATGAACTATGTTTCCTTCACACTAATGAACAGTATTTGAATATAGTACTTTTGTTTGCTTGTTTTCCTCATGGCTCAGTTTCCCCTTCTGTTTGTTTTTATAATAAAGTGCAGTCTTAGACCCAAGTCTGCCATGGAAACGATTAATGAATAATAGTTGGTACATGCGTGCACACACACACTCTCTCTCACACACACACACATGCAAAAACTTTGTATTCAGAGATGGCTTTACACTTTATGGTTAGGTCTTTCTAATTCATTTGCCAGATACTAAGCATGTTGCATAGAGATAATGACTTACACAAATATTTACAAAATGGAGACATGAATATTGGCTCCTGAGTTACTCTCTCTTAGTGCCCTAAACCCCTTGATACACAGCCTCTTGCAAAGAAAATGTCTTTTTACCTTGAAAAATTGAGTGAAATTGCACGTATTTTCTTGAATAAGAAATTTATATTGGCATGGTATTAATGATAAAACATTGCAAGAATAAATATGGAAAGTAAAAAAATCCATATGTAAATACAGGTAACTTTGGTCATTAGAAAAGAAAGAAATTGCCAAAATACTAGATAGACAGGCTAAGATCACCTCTGGAAATTATACTTACTGGAAAAGACTCTTGAATACTTTTATGAGTCTGCTAATATTCACCAAGATTTTGAAAACACCATAAAGCAGGACTTAGAATAAAGTCCAGGTGTACCTAAAGAAAGCAGCTTGGTGAGGCAGCTGTGGTCTAAGGGGGAGTGCCAAGCCATGGACAGGGAAAGGGGGTTTCGGGTAGTCCTGCTCTGCCCCTCACTGACTCTGGGGACCTGGTAAGTCCCTGTGCATTTGGGGACCTCGTATCCTCCTCTGAGAAGCTGAGGGTTAGGAAAGGAGAATTCTAAATTCTTTCCACTTAGAAAATTCCTTGATTTTTTAACAGTTGGAGGTTTCGATTCTTAGGCAATTGAAGCTCATTTATTTGTACTTAGTTCAGAGATCATAACAAATAAAGGAGGGAAATTAAGATAACTTTGCAAAAGTGGTGGCTTGAGTCTTTAACTTATCTGAGGAAGAGAGAAGTGTAGGTGGCCCCGCTTGGGAGTCCATTAGGTGAGACTGACTTTCTCGAATTCGCTACTTTACCACTAATATCTCTGGCCTGGCCTTCCTCTTCATTTTCTTGGAATGTGCCATGCTCAATTATTCAGTTGGTTAAAGCTCTCAGTCACAAGTTGAAAGCTGCCTGGTATGTGCCTCCCTTGACCTGCCTTCATCACTCAATAGGTTCATGTGACAGCCCAGGTTACATTAAAATTCACCCACATAATAATGCATTGCAATTATAAGAACACTCTTCTCGGTATGTTTTCACTTTATGACTGTTTGTGATATTGCAAAATATTTTTGTAGGAAAATATCATAATTTGATTTTGTGTATGCTCTAGAAGTTATGAAGAGGCCAAAGATCCTAGGACCATTTCAGAGCCTCATATGGAATATTTGGCAAACAACATGTTTCCAAACACTTTCAAATAATTTAATCGAGCTTCTTACATAAACAAAGGGTAAACATAAGTTGCTTGCCCAGTTTCTTTTTTATGGCACTATTCAAGTGATCACTGAACATTCTTGCAACATTTCACATGCCAAAATGATCCTTCTTGACCTAAGTTTTGTGTTAGACATTGGTTTCCCTATAGAGTCAGAGTATCCATATCTATGAGTTCTTATTCTTAGTTAATGAAAAAGTTGATTATCAGGTTAAGTGTGTGGCTTTCATTATATAATGGATTAATTTTGGGAAATAAGATAATGGTACCAATTCCAATTCTGATCACTAACCGGTATTTTACAAGGCAACTGAATTCTGACACTGTCTTTAGGTAAAGAGTGTCAGATTTCACAAGACTGTCCCCAAGGTTTCAGTTGCAAGTTCAGTTGTGCTCCTGACAGACTGGCTATAGATCCTATAAATCAGAGGTTCCCATAAACTGTTCCTTGGGATTAATTTGCTAGAGCAGCTCTTAGAATTTAGGAAACCAATTGACACACTAGATCACCAGTTGATTATAAAGGGATGTGTAGGAACAGCCAGATAGAAGAGATGTATAGGACATGACATGGAGAAAGTTCCATGCCCTCCCACAAAGCACACTTCTTCTAAATCTCCATATGTTCACAAACCCAGCTCTCTGAACCCAGTCCTTCTGTATTTTTGAGGCTTCATTATATATGTGTGATTGATCAAATCATTGGCCATCAAGGATTACTTCCAACCCTTCTCCTCATACCTTACCTTTAGGTCAGAGGAATGGGACTGAAAGTTCCAACACTGTAATCAGGTAGTTGGTTCTCCTGGCAACCATCCCCCATCCTTTGGTATGGTCCCAGAGTCACCACATCAACATAACAAAAGACACCTTCCTTGCTGTCTCCACTTAGGACATATCAGGGGTTTCAGGAGCTCTGGGCTCTGTTCCAGAAATTGAGTCAAATACCAACCTTGTATATTTTCATAAATCACAATATCACAGGACACAAAACATATTT